>SZWC01011921.1:6916-17237 GCA_023375785.1 Penium margaritaceum
GCTCAAGCCTTTGCCGAGCGCATCGACTCCTTGTTACAGGAGGCGAAGGGTCACCTTCAAGCAGCTCGGCAGCGACAAAAGGCATATGCCGACAAAGGTCGCCGGGAGGTGTCGTTTGACATCGGTGACAAAGTGCTGCTTAGCACTAAAAACCTTCGGTTGAAGTCGCCAGGGGCAAGAAAACTTCTACCGAAGTGGATTGGGTCGTTTCCCATTGTGGCACGCATCGGGCCAGTGGCATACCGATTGCTACTTCCGCCGAGTATGAAGATACATGATGTGTTTCATGTGAGTCTGCTGGCTCCATACACGGCAGAAGGAACCGTTCAACCACCGCCAGCAGTCTTGGCTGCCGACGGCCAATACGAGGTCCTTCGCCTACTCCAGCACCGAGAGCGTACTCTTCGGTCGCGCGTTGTCAGGGAGTACCTCGTTCATTGGGCCGGTTGTGGACCTGAACATAATTCATGGGAGCCCGAATCTCGGTTGCCCACAGGGGTGGTCAACGAGTACTGGAGCGAGCTTGCAGCTCGCACAGATCGACGCGTGGCAGGAGGTACCACCTGAACGCGGGAAAAGTGAACAACATTCCCACAGGGCAGCATTCATGGACGGCGACCATAGGAGGTTGGGGACGCCCAACATGGTTGTCGCGCGGACGCTGCAGCCTAAAGGGGGGAGGCCGCTAGCCGTGCTGACCTACAAGCTGCAGCTTAGGTTTAAGTACCATGCACGTGTTCATGTTTAGCCGGTGATTGAAATTATTAATTTTCTTTCACAATGTTGATGACTCACTGACCGACAATCCTACTTGTTGTTCATGAACCGGGACGGTTCATAATAAGTGGGGAGGAATGTAGCGGGAGGGCTGGTTTGGCCCTCCCACCTCGCTGAAGCGAGGGGTGGTTGCGCACCACCCCTCGCATCAGCGAGGGCTGGCCGGCGGCCAGCACTTCGCTGGCCGCCGGCCAGCTCGCTGCCGACCGGCTGGACGGCCGGCGGCCGGCCAAGTGACCCGCCGGCCACCGGCCGGCCAGCCACCAGCCGCCGATCGCGGCCTCAGCCCGATCGGCAGCTGAGAGGCCACGGGGGCCTCGAGGGCGAGGCCTCGTGGCCTCGTGCCCTCGCCCCCCCTCGCCCTCCTTGCAAACGAGCAAGAGAGGACGAGGGATAGGGGGAGCGAGGGTGAGGTCAAGTTTACTGGCGCGAAATCGCCAGCGTGCCTCGCACGCGACGATTTCGCGCCAGAACGACAAAACAAAACTCGAAGTTCATTTATGACGAACTTCGACGTAAAACAAACGGAATAACTCGTGCGAACACACGAGTTCGAGGTAAAAACCCCCGGTTTGGGTCCCAAAACCAGGGGTTTGGTTAAAAACGGAAATGGGCCTCCGGAGACTCAAAATATTCGAGTCTCCCTGCTCTGGGTCGTTGATGAAGATTGCCCCTCAGTCTTGCAAAGGGGGTAAACCCCTGACGCGGACTGAGAACGCCATTCTGCGAATCCTGACGACGACTTCAGAGCAGGAGCTGGAGACTCAGCCCGTTACAGAATGACTATTCGATGGTTGCACAATGAGAAGACGTTGTTCACAACACGGTGTGGGCAATTCAAGGACAAAGATTGCCCGTGGCTAATCCGTGCCCATGTGGCGCCAAGTGGCGCTGGTGTCGTGGTGAACGAGTTTGTCGACAGACACAAGTGTGTCCCGGGTCTTGGTCGCGGAGACCCGACGAAGACTGTGAAGTGGGTGGCGCGGCAGATTGACTCGACGCTGAAGCGGAACCCCACAGCTGACGTGAAGACGTTGGATTTCGTTGTTGGCAAAGCCACAGGCAAAGCGGTCGACAAGAACACGATGTACCGGGCGAAGAGTAAGGCACAGGAAAACATCATTAGCCCCAAAGCCTTATCATGGAGTTTTTTCCCACTATACTGTGAAGAGGTACGTATTGTTCACTTTTTTCAGTGCAGCAAAATTTTCCATGTATGCCTCGACTTTCTTACAAATCGTGTCACGTGCTCTGTAGCTGAAGTGTGTGGACCAGAACACGCATGCAGTTGCGGAGACGACCAAGGAGGGCGTGTTTATCAGGGCGTTTGTCACCCCCGGTGCTACTGTCCTCGGGTTCCAGCACGCACGTCGAATCCTCACGATGGACGGCACGCATCTCAAGAATGGGCACAAATAGGTACTCCTCATCTGTCACTTTTTCGACGCCAACGACAGCGTTGTGCCGATGGCGTGGGCCATGGTACAGGGGGAGAATGAAGAGAATTGGAAGTGGTTTTTGGAGCAGGTGGCGATCCCGTATCCAACGACGGCAGAGAAGGGCACGGTCGTCATTTCTGACCGTGACAAAGGTTTGTTGAATGCCATGGAGAAGGAGTTGCCTGGGGCTCATCACACCTACTGCTGCTACCACTTGCGGCAGAATATAAGGCAGAAGTTCGGGAAGCAAGTTGGGTACTGGTTTTGGTGGCTGGCACATGCTCTCACGCCCGCGGAATGGAGGAGGTGTGAAGAAAAGCTGCGTGCCGTCAACTCCCGTGCTGCAGTGTACCTCCTTGGTGCAGACGGGGTGGGCGGCAACCCGAAGGAGCATCGGGCCCGGCTGTACTATCCACTGGGCCGTGGTGGACACACCACCTTGAACGCGGCGGAGTCTTTGAACGCCCGCATCGTTGAGTGCAGGAAACTATTTCCCCTCTACTGCTTCGTGTCTCTGTACACATGGGTGCAGCGCTTGCTTGCAGACAGGCGCAAACTCAGCAAATCGTACGAGGGTCAACTTGCCCCAACACCGGCAAAGAGAATCCTGAACAGCGGCATCCTTGCGCACAACTACAACGTCGTCAAGGAAGGGCCCTAGAGTTGCAGCGTGACGGGGCCTAGTAACAGAATGCGTATGGTGAATGTGCAGGACCGGACGTGCACTTGCGGTGCGTAGAAGGAGTGGGGGCAGTCCTGTGCACATGCATGCGCATTCGTCATCGGTCGTGGGGAGCAAGCCGAGGCACTGTGCGACGTTGGTCTAGCACGCATGGCATACAGGCACACCTACAACTTCCCCATGCCTGGCGTCAACCCAGCGTCGCTCAAAGTCCTAGAGGGTGTGCCGTGGTAGTAGCCAGGACCTAAACGTGGAGCAGGGCGGCCTAAGAGTTCTCAGTGGGACTGCGAGGACAAGCCGCGCAAAAACTACATCTGCCCCCGGTGCGGCCAGAAGGGACACATGAAGAAAAAGTGTACAAACCAGCCTGTTGTGGCTCCTGCAGCTGAGGCAGCAGCCAATGCTCTGAAACGCCGGCTACAACGCACAGAAGATGCCGTGAGAGCAGAGGCCTACGCTGGTAGGTGGCCTCCAGCTGAGACCCAAGCAGAGAGAGAAGCTACGTCTGCTGCAGCAGAAGTTGCTGATGCTGCCACAGGTACACCCAACAACACCGCAGCTGGTTCACGTGCTGCAGGCTCAGCATCACAAACCATTGTCCTCCTTTCAGGCGACAGTACAGGGACCAACGTATTGGGGATTGGCGCAGACTGGGGATGGGCGGGACAAGCGGGGCGCAGGACCACCAGTGAAACAACAAACAGAGTTGTTGCTACAGCCTCTGCAGTTGTTGCGGCAACTGCAAGGGCAACAGGACCGGCGAGTCGTACAACTGACGACACTGAGTACCACCCCGAGGCAGCAGGCTATGACTCTGCGTAGTAAGAGATCTACGACCCTGATCGGCACGTTCTGAGTGACTCGGATGATGAGGCGTCCGAGGACGGCGACCACTTCACTGACCCGCAGCAACAGAGGGAGTGGGAGGCAAGAACAGTTCGTGAACAACAAGCTTATGTCATGAACGGGTGGGAGGAGTGCGCAGAAGAGTGGGATGATGAGCCCGATGTCTTCTAAAAGGTAAGTTTACCATGTTGTTGCAAAACGTGCTCATTAGTGTTCTTCATCTCTGACATCTTGAGGGTTACTCATTCCTCCACTCCTGTCGCCATGTGTGTGTTGCAGGTCATGGCCAAGATGGTTTAGGGTTGAAGAACACTTGGTCACAACAGGAAGGACCAGATTGGAAGAGGAGGAAGTTGCCTTACCTCCTCCACTGGGTCTACAAGGGTTGTCAGAGGGCCTAGATTTTGACCAGGAGGACTGTTGCAAGGCCAGCAAAACTATGGGGGTAGTGCATGTGGGGTAGGGTGCTTCTCATGGGGTGATAAAAGCCAGGGTGGTTTTGCAAGTTTTGAATAGAATTCTCCATGATCCATGTTCTCTTGTGAAGAAGTGTTAAATCCTTGCTTAAGTGAGTACAAACAGTACACATAATCACAATACTAGAACATGGAATTGCGCTGGAGGAAATGAACGGAACGAGTCTGTTAAATGTAGGTATAAAGGACGTGGATTGCCCTGTGATTCATTCTCTTCAACACATCTTCACTTTAGTGTACTCACTAGCACACCGGCACAGAAAACCATGGATTTGGTGACTTCTTTCCTGGCTGGAGCCGGTGCGACATACATCCTCATGACATGGAAGGATTGGACACCAAGGCCAGTTCACATTGTGAAGATGTACATGTGTCCTTGTCAACATGGAGCGTGTCAAAAAGGAGACAGTGCGTGAAGATNCGTTGCGCTGGAGGAAATGAACGAAACGAGTCTGTTAAATCTATGTTAAAGGACGTGGATTGCCCTGTGGTTCATTCTCTTCAACACATCTTCACTTTAGTGTACTCACTAGCACACCGGCACAGAAAACCATGGATTTGGTGACTTCTTTCCTGGCTGGAGCCGGTGCGACATACATCCTCATGACATGGAAGGATTGGACACCAAGGCCAGTTCACATTGTGAAGATGTACATGTGTCCTTGTCAACATGGAGCGTGTCAAAAAGGAGACAGTGCGTGAAGATGTCTTTTATGACATGGACGACTGTGACATAGAGGGCGCTAACTCTACGTTCTCGGACACAGAAGACGATGTGCAGTTTGTTGACTGCTACCCTGATGGTTGCTGTATGAAAAACAACTTGTGTCCTGCCTGTGAGATCATGGCCTGGATCCATTCTTTGCCACCTACGGTCCAGCAATGGTTGGTCAGTGGACGGCCAGGTCCATTCATCGGAGGATGTGCACACTAAGTGCGCTGGAACACGAGAATGGTTGTACTTTTTCAATGGCAGATGTGCAAGTGATAGTCACAATGATGTATTTGAAAAGGCGAGGATGTGCTAGTCATTGGTGCTCTGTGTGATATGTGCAGTGGGGTTGTTGTCAACGCACCAGTACATGTGTGACATTACCCAAAAAAAATGGAAGACAGATGTGCAATGACAAACATGTACTCATATGAACATAGTATGTGTTGCGCATGGATGCTGACAAGGCGCTTAGGCAGTGAACGCTTTTTGGCATCCGGTTATAAAAAGCAAAAGATTAATGACAATAGAACCATGGGGTCACATACCCGACAATGTGATGAGATGCATCTGCACCAACGGCTACCAATCACTTTTGGCATACACTGGGCGACTGGTTGGAGCCCGCATACCCACAATCCAACACATGGTGTGAGGACAAGGAGGCTCATGGTCATACATGGCTTCCCAAACAGCCTTCACATTGCGCCATGCAGCCTCGGCCTCGTCACATGTTGGTTTGGGTGGAACAAGAATGTCCACATCCCATGAATCGCGTCGACTGTGTTCGATGTCACCCCAGCCGAGCATGGGAGGGAGTGTCGATGTACGGACATCCGGTCCATGTCCATAGTGGACAACTGGGACCCTATCGCGCAAGTTACGCGAACAACCACTAAGTGATCGGTGAAAACCGCGGGTTTTTACGTTCAGCTGATGTCCTTTGACGCAGTCAGCAAGGGTACGCAGCAATGCATCTTGTTCGTGGCGGTGTGCGATGAAACAACCAATCGCGATAGTCAGCAATAGGCAATGAAACGACCAACCACGCTTCTCATCGTCGTTCGTCAAAAGCATTGTAGTCCAGTCATTGCGACGTTTCGCGGCATATACAAGCGGGTTCGAATCGAAGCTCGCGAGATTGTCCTTTGACGCAGTCAGCAAGGGTACGCAGCAATGCATCTTGTTCGTGGCGGTGTGCGATGAAACGACCAATTGCGATAGTCAGCAGTAGGCAATGAAACGACCAACCACGCTTCTCATCGTCGTTCGTCAAAAGCATTGTAGTCCAGTCATTGCGAAGTTTCGCGGCATATACAAGCGGGTTCGAATCGAAGCTCGCGAGATTGTGCTTTCATATGTAATACAAACCCCCACCCACCCCGAAAGGATGTTGTCCGTATGTCTCGCGAGCACAAACAACCTCATGTCGACACAATCGGCGTTGTCCGTATTTAGAGGAGATCGCCTGTACCATTGTCGTATAGTTCTCAGGTGAAATTGCCTTTTGTCGGAGGCGCACCGCATAACCGCCAATACGGCTGGGTTCCGTTCACAATGAGTGCATGACAGCGTGCACTTCGGTGTGGACATATGGTTGTTGAATTGAAACTTTGTGGACATTACATTCTTTTAGAAACGACAATGGACATGGGGGTAAAAAAGAGCGAAAACGTGGTATGGGAGACAAAAAGTTCTCGCTGTATGGGTATGGGGTAGTTAAAGAGCGATACATGGATATGGGGGATCTATCGGGAAATCGATGGGTATATGGTCACAACCCTGAGTCAGAACTCGTGGCCTCGTGTTTCGCACTGCGGCGTCAAACCATTGCACCATTCCGTAGTGATGTTCACGAAGAACACACTGGCTTGTTTCAGTTGTCTGAGGGGCCGATGTCTCCTCACAGCTGTGGAAGGGGGGAGGAAAATTCGTCCCCTCCTCACTGTCTCTCCTGCAGATCTGGCGGTGGGAGGGAGCTTCCTTTGCGCCTCTAGCGTAGCCGTCGCCATGGGAGGGAGGAGGGGGAGGGGGGAGTGGGAAGAAGTCTCCACCAACTTCACCCTTAGCGTTGTCTCCACCATGGATGGGGAGGGAGGGAAGGAGACACTCCCCTCACTGCCCCCTTGGCGCCGCCGGTGCTATGGAAGAGGGCTCGTTCTGTCAAGCTCTCGGATGCGAGCTCGTTCGCACCGGGAGGTGTTTTGCTGCTCGTCGGCATCGAGCGCTCGGCTCGTCCTCGCTGCCGGTCGGGCGGCGTTTGGCCTCTCACCCTCTCCGTCGATCGGGCGGTGTTTGGACGAACTCCTCCAAAAACATTTTGTTGTACACTGTACCGACGGCCACCGTTGTTCGTCGATGTCGAGATCTGATGTCGGAGTGTTTTCGACACCCAATTTTTTCTTCTTTGGAAGCTCTGGGCTGTTTTGCGACTACGTTTTGAATGCAAAATGTAGGCCCTCAGAAAGTGTAGTCCAAGGAGGAGGGGCGAATGGTCGCCTCGGTCATTTTGGCTTAGACGAACCGCGCCAGAAACGGACAGGGTCGACATGGGGCATTTTTGTAAGCATGCAACCTAAAACCCGATCGTTCCACGTGGCACATCCACGTGGGAACAGGAACCCAGCGGCAAAACTAGAGGGGAGGAGGAGTGACGCCATGGATCTTCCATCGCGACCCTACCCTTGTCTTAAATTTGGTATATGGGCCAAATGTTGGCTAGAATCGAACTAGACTCTAGCCCGAGACTATTTTTTGGACTTCAAATGGTCGTGATATCGGTCTCGAGCCCCCGAAACCCAAAAAATGTATATAAAAGCCATTTAAAGTCCTAAAAATGTCTCGTATGCTACATGGTATCGCTTAAAAAAAATCGCCTTCAGCGCAACTCACTATCGTACATGATGTCTGAATTTTCTTGAGAAGAATAACAGTCTCACTGAAATGTATTTAGTTATTCCAATGTGTGGTAGTGATGATTTTGAAACAAGGCTGGAGGGCATCGCGTTTTTTTGATTCACGAAAGAATAGGGAGCTGGGGATTCTTCTTGCACGTTATTGAAACAAATTGATTGTTAATTCTTATGAATTCAGAATCCAATTTCAATTTCCCTCCAAATGTACCATTTTGAATGAAATGAAGTAGAGATATGTATAAGATTTCATTCGTCAATCATTGTGTGAAAAAATTATTTTATTAAAAATAAAAATGAATGTTTATATTTTTTAAATAGTTATATTACTTTAATACTTCAATTATATTTAAAGGGAAGGTCATATCCTCTCTACATATATTTCGTTCTGGGCTCGATTTCTTGGCTTGTCTTGTGAGGTTCCTCTCCTGCTTCAGCCTGCAACGTTACTCCAGAGCAGAGGGAGGCGTTTCAACACCCACGTAGTTTTCCACGGTGTGACTGGTCAGACCGGATAGAATTCGCTTCGTGCTGGGACGCGTAAACCACCTCGGAGAGAAGACCAGCGCCAGGACAGTCGGGGCTGCCGAGGCAGACTGGACAGACGGCACGCTGGAAACGGTTTGTGGCAGTTTTTCGACGTCTCCGTTGCTAACCGGCGCGCCACCGTGCAGGTCGTTGGCTTCACGGCCACCTGCGTATCCGCCGGCACCGCCGCGAGCCCCGTCCTCGAGAGAAATATCCTCGTGCATTTTCCCGGCTTCTTTCGAGAGGTTTACGCTAAAAAGTGAGAGTACAAAAAAATGCGCCTTTCAGGTTAAGCAAACCCAGAATTCACATCCTGGTTTATTCATTGCGTACCAGAATTTCGATGGGCATCGCCCTCCTTCGAAAAGGCGCAAGTTCCGCGTGGCCGGTCACTTCGTCGGTGCAATTGCACCACCTCTATGTCTTCCCCGTCAGGTTCAGCGTGGGCGGCAGGTTTTTCCTTCCTCTTGGTGGGAGAGCCGAAGCGCCAGTTCATGACGCCAGTCCAGAAATTGCGCTGGTCGAGAAAGAGTGTAGAGTCCACGGCCACCCTTCGTGACTTGCGTTACGAACCACCGGAATCTGCGACCTTGAGAATATCGCCGATTTGGACTGAGGAGAGCTCCATTTGACCGTGCGATCAATTTGTAGACGAGCTTTCTTTTCCTACAATATATGCAGTTTTGCACAAGACCTTTTTCCGCGCAATATGGCCGTTCGATCGGCTGACTGGACGGTGAAGATGAGCATTTAACTTCTCTGAGCTTCGGCATTTCATTGCCTAGAATTCGGGATAACGACGGTAGGGTGTTGCAGACACTGAGGGCAAACGAAAATCCCGTTTCTGTTTCCCGTCGAATGGGGAACAGACGAAAGCAAGCCGTAACTTTTTCGGAAGTAGCAGGCTTCAATATCGGGAGAGAGAGTCGCTGAACACGCCCTTCATACCCAGCAACTCTGCATCGGTCGTTGGCCGCAGCAGCACAGTTAGCGCATTTTCACCCACTTCCTCGTGCATTGACCATGAGCTGTGTGCATTACAGCACTGGTACATTCAGAAGCCCCACCTCATCGCAGATCTGCTTTCCGTCTCAACCTAATCAGCACACGTCGCCTTCCTCAGTTGGTCTGCGCAACCCGCCGGTTTCTGGCCAGCTCCTTCCATCTCAGCAAGGTTCACCAAGAGGTGTCAGGGCTGTCGCAAGGCCGCTCTATTGCATCTGAATTTCCCTCCAGGGCCGGGACTTAGCTCAGACAGCCGGGCAGGATGGCCACAGGATGGCTGAGGGGGCGAGTCAAGGCCGTGACGTCGGGCGACTGCCTCGTCATCATGGGCAACGTCAAATCCGGGCCACCTCCTGAGAAGACCATCACACTGGCCTCGCTCATGGCGCCCAAGCTGGTACTGCTGGTGTTCACCCCAATTCTCGGCTCTCAGTCCACTCAGTGTCGCATTTGCCACGGTGCCCTGCCTCCCTCCTTCTTCCGCACCTAGCACTTGCGTTGGGGCAGCCGCAGGAACAGCTGAAGCACGGCCATCGATTCAGTTTTTCTGTATATTCTTCTGTTTCTGGGGTTTGTCCGAAGATGTTGAGGTCATTCCCGGATCCAACGTCTGCTCGCCCTGTTGTGTTGAATCCGCACAGGCAGCTTCCTGACGCCGCGAGCGTTTCGAATTTGCCTGACGTGACCAGCCGTCATGTCCTCGACGCAGAAAATGAGTTCTTTCTGTGCAGGTAGACACTAGTGATGAGGATTCACCGCTTAGACCACTTTTGGCGTTTTTGTTTTTTTTTTTTTTTCCGTGCATCCTGTCGTGCGCGGTAAAAAGCACGCATTCTCACTGTTGTCTGTGAATTCTCACGGCGGCCCCGAATTACTCGCCCTTTATTCCGCGAGCTAGTTCTTCGATTTCCTCCTCCTCCTCCTCCTCCTCCTCCTCCTCCTCC
>SZWC01011921.1:36040-48154 GCA_023375785.1 Penium margaritaceum
GAGAGGTGGGGTGGGGTGGGATACTCGGATCTGAATGATACAGTACTGGTAGTGTTGCAGACTTCTGTGACTGAAATGCTGGCCACGCTCACAGGATTGAGTTGGATTGGATGGCTGTTTTTTCCTTCGATGTGGCGGACCTTGACAGAGGTCCGACACACATTGGCTAATGTTTGTTGTGGCCTTCCCTCTGACCACCATGGGACCTAGTCGGATTTACTACCACATGGACTGAGGTACGACATGGCCTGAGGTACTACCACAGGGCCTCAGGTTCTGTCAGGAAAGTGCCTTGCTGAGTGCAGTGTGGCCATGTTCCATGGCGGTTGTGTGCTGGCATGTGCAGCTGCATCCTTAGTTTGGCCTCAGCTGGCTCAGAGGGTATGCCCATCATAGCCATCCACGCAGCGGCAAGATTGGGCGCTGCTGCCTACAGCTTGCTAATGATCACTGCTCGGTCGCTCCCTGTCATGCTCCCGTCCTCCACAGGCTGGTTTCGCCCGGCTGGAGAAGAGGAGCAACCGCGACCTCCGCAACACGACACTGTCTGCGGCTCTGGACAGCCTACGGGACCACCAGGAGATAGCACGCAAGGCGCGCCTCAACATCTGGCAGTATGGCGACGTCGACTCCGACGAGGAGGACGACGTGCGCGGTGGTGGCCGCGGAGGCGCAGGCCGCGGAGGTGGCCGCCGGTGAAACCAGCAACCAAAGACATTTTCTTCTCTTTGGAGGTCCTGTGACATGTGGAAGCACAAGCCACTGAGCTGCCTGGCTGGCTGCCTTGACTGTGACTGGCTGGTTGAGTGGCTTGCTTTACTTCTGGCAAGCAGCAGCAGCTGGGGTTCAGTGGAGTGCGTCCTGTTTGAGGAATTTTGCAACTTGAGCTCCACCTTCCTCTGCCAACTTGTGTGGTGCTTTAAAAAGGCAGGCAGCCTGTGCTCCAAGTCAGTGTGCCCATGCGGAGGCACATGTGAGTTGTTGTCACGGAGTCGTCATTGGGAATATGTTTGAAGAGGTCTTGATTCTTATCGGACTGAGTATGGCCTTGCTGTCAAATGGGAAGTTGGGAATGCAGTCAACACTGGAGCAGCGGGTCTTGTCACACATGAAAACAGGTGTGACATACTAGTATTTTTGGCATTTGATCCCATGCTGTTCTGGATGCCATCAGATGTCACATGTTGGAAACTGAAGACAACAGCCATGACTGCCCCGTTGTGGTAACGAGCCTCATATCGAGCAGGCATCCAGGGTCCTCTATGGAATGAACACTGCATTGGACAGTGACAGGGTTCTGTGGTGGTTGGGGGGGGGGGGGGGGGGGGGGGGGGGATGCGGTTAAAGTGCCCACTAAAGTTGACTGGATGATCTTATCATGACCCTCACACGTGGATAGGACATGTTCTTACAATCCTTGCTTCAGGAAATTATGTACCTCCAGGTGTTGGAGCGGAGCATTCAGCCAGTGTTTTCGTTTGTCCGCTGAGCCATTTCCGGGACAGTTGGTGGGGGATGACTTATGTTGGAGTGAAAATAATTTGAAATGTTGTAGCGCAAAATATGTGTGCTATTGCGGTAGCACCCTACACCCCTACCACACCAAGCTTGGTGTAGTAGACCCCTACTACACCAAACTTGGTGTGGTAGGGATCTCATACTCAACCTCATATTTATGAGGTTTGGTATGAGACCCCTACCACACCAAGCTAGGCCATTACCTACATTAGTCTACCAACCAATTAGGAAAAGTGGCCAGATAGTTTGGGTACCCGAAAATCGCTCAGTATGGCTCTCATCCGTCTAATGTTGGCAACCAAAAAAATCAAGGAGGCCAACCCGAAATCATGCTCGCTCGCGGCATGCGTCGATGAGCAAAACAAAAAGGTCATGGCAATCTTGATGTTGTCCACAGCTTACGGTGACCCCTCGGCTCATGCGCATGCTCGTGCAGATCCCTGATGAGACAGCCACCTCAGACCAATGGGGGAGCTGACGTGGCCTTGGGAGTGCCCGAGACTCCACGACTATCCACCAGTGACACTCGTGAGGAGCTGGGGCTCAGGCTCGACCGTTCCAGGCTTTTCGGTAGTGAGGCCGATTGGCCGGTTGCAGGTTTTCTATTTATCAAACGCTTGTTGGTGACCGAATTATGGTGTGTGGGCATTCGTTGTGTAGGATTTTCCACCCTGCTCCGTTTGGTTCTGACGGTTCTTGTTTCGCATGCCTGAGCAAGGAGATATACCCAAAAACGTGGTTTTCGACCGGTTTGTCTGTAGCAGGAAAATGAGACCGGTCGGCGCACCGCCGCTAGCAGACGACACTTATGACCAGACCTTCCCATTTTTTCACTCACTCTGCATCATGCTTAAGCTAAGCCTTGGTTCACATGACGTGTTCCAATCTTGCTCTCACTGTTCCTTGCATGACTTGTGAGTCAGCTAGCCATATCAGTGGTGTCAGGCTAGTGAACAGTTGAGCTGGGAAGTTTCCAGGAATATCCTCATGGTATCAGAGCAACAAGCCAGAGCTTGTTGTGCTGCATAGCAGAGATGCAGCAATCGCAGCAGTAGTGAGCAGCAGCAGCGGCAGTAGGACACAGCAGCAGCGACAGGTCCTGGGAGGACCCACCAACCTGCGCCATTGCAAGGCGTAGGCCGCAACACCTGCGCGACAGAAGAGTCGTGCAGGAGGGGTGCAGCTGTGTAGCAGCACGCCATCGGAGCAGCGCCATAGCAGCTGTCTAACAGCGCAGCAACAGTGCTGGCAGTTTTGACCACAGCAGCGGCAGCAGCAGCAGCATCGTCGGCGGCATTAGAAACATCAGCAACAGCACCCGCCAAAGTGGCTTGAGGCCACTGCCGTCAAGCTCGACAGCAGCAGCAGCAGCAACAACAACAGCAGCGTGCGCCACCGCTGCCCCTGTCCGTGCAACTTCCTAGAAGCCGCACGGACGTGGAGGAGCCGCGGACGAAAATCGCGTCAGCCACCACCTCCCCGTCGGCACGAGCTTGCCCTGGCTTCAAACGAATGCTGTTTTCGGCGTTTGAGGGTGCGTTGGAAAGCTCTTCTCTCAAGCTCTCCAGAGCTACTATTCATGCTCAGTTTCGTGCTCTGTAGCCACCAGCAAAGACTGAAGTGCACCGCAGATTTGTTTTTCTGCTGAATTTCGGGCAGAACAGGGAAAAGTGACGTTTTGCCACTTTTTTCAACTTGTTGCGACCGAAAATTTCACCATCATGTTCAGCACATTCAGGAGACTCTGTGGTCCAAATTTCGCTTGATTTGGACAACCTTGATTTTTTAGTGCCGAAATTTTTAAATTTCAGCACTAAGCCAAATTTCTGGCCGTCAGCACCAAGAGCTCCACACAGCAGCAGCAGCTAGCAGCAGTGGCGGCGGCGTACAACAGCAGCAGCTTGCAGCAGCAGAAGTGTACAGCAACAGCAACGTGGATAAGCAGTAGCTTGCAGCTGCAGTGATCGACGACAACAGCGACAGGAGGAGAAGCAATAGGAGGAGCGGCAGCAGCAGCGGCATCATCGGCGGCAGTTGCAGTAGCCTCGACAGCAGCAGTGGCTGCAGTTTTCCTTCCTCTTCCTTGGTATTCCCCTCTCTTCTCGGTTTGGGCTCCCCCTTGCTGGTCCCTTGGGTGGGTTGGGGGTTGGGACAGGTACCCGGAGCTCCCCCAAGACCCTCCCATTTTTNTAGCCTCGACAGCAGCAGTGGCTGCATTTTTCCTTCCTCTTCCTTGGTATTCCCCTCTCCTCTCCGTTTGGGCTCCCCATTGCTGGTCCCTTGGGTGGGTTGGGGGTTGGGACAGGTACCCGGAGCTCCCCCAAGACCCTCCCATTTTTCCACGCCCACTGGGGCGGGGGGAACGCTGTCGGATTTTTTCCGGCAGCTGGGGGGGTCCACCCACGGCGTTCCCAGGCTGAAATAGGCCTCGACATTTTTTCCACGCCCACTGGGGCGGGGTAATTGCTGCCGAATTTTTTCAGCCGCTACGACGGCAGCAACAGCTGAGGGGGTAGAGTGCCACCGCCGTCTGAGTCAACGGTGGCAGTGGTTCGACGATAACAACAACAGCAGTAGTAGTGACAGAGTAGCACACTGCAATGACAGCAAGGCCACAGACATGGCCAGTAGTCACCACCGTAGCAGCAGCGAGCCCGGCAACTGGTCTCGTTTTTATGTCCTCCACCTCCCATCCTGTTAGTAGCGTGCTTTCCCCGACACAAAAGCTTGCCGCAGGGGCCTGCCAGATCGCTGAGCTTACGCAGCAGATCCTTGCCGCTGGGAACCGTCAACTCGCCGAGCTCTACCGACGGATGGCGCTCTCCATTCAGGGGAGTACAAGGAACATAGCTGAGTCGAGGGGTCCCACTGCTGGTCGTGTCGAGTCCGTGGCGTCGCGTCAGGATGGTGGGAATGGTATCGTCTGTTCTGTTCAGTCTGTCGAGTCTTTTATCGGGCGGGATGATGCAAGTGTCCTGTCGCAGTGTTGTGTCCAGTCATGCACAGGTCCAGATGTCCCGTCGTGGCTTCATGAGTCTCAGTCAAGTGTTGTTGCTCGTCTGTCAACATCGCAGCTCTCTGCGGAGTAGCCTGCTTCTGTCGCCTGTACTGTTGCTCGCTGTTACGTCATAGCGACAGAGCGTGTGACAGATGCCACCTGGATCATTGATACACGTGCCACCCATCACATGACCTGTCGTCGTCGTGACTTTGTCGTGCTGGGTCCTATTGGGTCAGTACGGTCCGTGCGCACAGCAGCTGGTCATGAGGTCCCAGTCCAGGGCGTAGGTGTAGTGCAGTTCCACGGGCCGTCTGGCCCCTTGTATATCTCGGACGTTCTGTATGTGCCTGCGTTGGAGCTCTGCCTGCTTTTTGGACGTGCTTGCACTCGCATGGGAATTGGCGTGTCCTTCACAGGTGAGGATGCCACTGTGTTTTTCTGTGCCACACAAGAGGTAGTCTTACGTGGGGCGGCTGTGGATGACTTGTACCATGTCTCTGGCTGTCCTACGTCTGCTCCTCCCTCGCCCTCCCCAACCTCTGCTCGTGTGTTTGTGACGGGCACCTCGTCACCCGAGCACCAACGTCTATTGCACAGACGCCTGTGCCATGTACACCTAGACGCTATCGATCGTCTAGTGCGTACACAACCCGCGCTCGGTCTTGATGCGGCGTCTTTCGAGACGCCGCCCAAGACCGACTGTCTCTAGTGTGCTCAAGGAAAGATGCACCGGGCCACGTACCCTCCTTCCAACTCGCGAGCGCTTCGGCCTCTCGAGTTGGTTCACTCTGACCTCCTGGGACCCCTCCTTGTCGAGTTCCAGGAGGATAGAGGAAGGTATGTCCTGACGATCACTGATGACTTCACCCACATGCGATGGGTCTTCAGTCTTCGTCAGAAGAGTGACGCGGCCCTTGCGGTGCGCACTTGGCTGGTCATGGCTGAGCGGCAGTCCCGGCACCTCCTCCAGACGTTCCGCTCGGATCATGGTGGAGAGTTTCTTGGGGACTTAATGCGGCACTTCGCAGCGCTAGGAGTGACTCACAACCTCTCTGCCCCCGCTAGACCTCAACATAATGGTGTGTCTGAACGATGGAATCGCACCATGGAGGATGCGATTCATTCAATGTGGGTGGACAGCGGCATGCCAGAGGCGTTTTCATTTGAGGGCATGGTCTACATGACATGGGTGTGGAACCGGATTCCACATGGGCCGCTCCCAAACAACCGCACCCCGTACAAGCTGTGGTTTGGCCGCTAAGCTGACCTCCGGTTCGCGCGCGTGTGGGGATTCCTTGCCTGCGTCTGGCTCACACATGAGCAACAAGGGTCTAAGCTCTCCCCTCGCGGCCGCATTTGCGCGTTCGTGGGCATCGCCCCTCGCTCCAAGGCCTGGCGCTTCTGGGATCCAAGTCGGCGCCGCATTGTCGAGTCACGTGACACACTCTTCTTTGAGCGCCTCACGTATCACAATTTGACCGCTGGCAATGGATTGATGCAGCACGCTCCCGGTTGTGTTCCTTCTCCTCACGTGGGGGAGTGTATTGGGCCGGCAGACTTTGTCCACTCGTGCAGCCCTATCGCTCCTGAGCCGTCCCACCCCTCGGGTGCCTTGCCTGCCCATCCTGCATTACCTGTTGCTGCCTCGCCCGCCTTGCCAGTGTCGCCAGCATCGCCTGTTGCTGCCTCGCCCGCCTTGCCAGTGTCGCCAGCGTCGTCTGTCGCTGCTTCGCCCGCCTTGCCAGTGTCGCCAACGTCGTCTGTTGCTGCTTCACCCGCCTTGCCAATGTCGCCGGCGTCGCCCGTTACTGTCTTGCCCACCTTGCCAGTGTCACCGGCGTTGCCCGTTGCTGCCTCGCCCACCATGCTAGTGTCGCCGTCGTCGCACGCCACTGCCTCGCCTACATTGCCAGCATCACCCGTTGTGCCGACGTTGCCACTTACTGCCTTGCCTGACCTTGCATCTCCTGCTTTGTCTGAGCCTTCAGTGTCTGCGTCACCGGCACATGTGCTTCGGCCGCCTGTGTCCCCTGCCTCTACTTTATCTGCGTCTCCTTTACCGTTTGCGCAGCTCTCTGAGCCCTATCTGCGTGTCGAGGGTGGACGCTTGCGTCCTTGCCCCACTCGTAGCATACGCAGTGGTGACCCTGGCACGAAGGCCCTCGGCCTTAGTGCTCTGGGCCTCAAGGAGGTTCACCCTGCCTGTGAGACGGGCCTAGTGCTCCTTGCTCATGAGCGCCAATTGGCACTTGACTCTGCAGAGTCGACAGTCACTTTGGGTTCTCCCTCTGTTGCCTATGCTCTGGCCACACGCAACGTGACCGGCGCGAGGCCTGACCCTAGTGTGGCCGGTGTGGCGCCTGACCCTAGCACACTCCATGAGGCTCTGGCAGGGTCTGACTCGGCGCTCTGGCGTGCTGCGTGTCAGGTCGAGCTCGCTGCCATCGAGGAGCACAAGGTCTTCGAGCTCGTGGACCTGCCTCATGGTCGCAAGGCTGTGAAGGCCAAGTGGGTCTTGCGCAAGAAGCTGAAGCCGGATGGCTCAGTGGAACGCTACAAGACACGACTGACTGCCAAGGGGTTTTCTCAGGTAGAAGGTATCGACTTCACCGAGACCTTCGCCCCTGTCGGTCGCACAACCACAGCACTGGCCTTGATATGCCAGACAACCCAACATGACTGGGAGTTACACCAGATGGACGTAAACAACGCTTTCCTTCATGGAAAGTTGCAGGAGGAGATCTACATGGTCCAACCTCCCGGCTTCGAGGACGGCACCGGCCGTGTGTATCCACTGCGGAAAGCCTTGTATGGTCTGAAGCAGTCGCCTCGTTGTTGGAACAAAGAGATCACCGGCACACTGTTGAGGGCTGGGTACGTCCAGAGTGCCTCGGATCCCTCTCTCTTCCTCTCACAAGCCCCTACGCAGCTCACGGCCATTCTGGTCTACGTCGACGATTTCCTGATCGCTTCTCCCAACCTGAAGGGTGTTGAGGAAGCCAAGACCATGCTACAGGCGGCGTACAAGATGAAGGATTTGGGGGAGGCTGTAGTGTTTTTGGGCATGGAGATTGTGCGCAATCGCACGCGTCAGACGCTCCTGGTGCATCAGGAGCGGTACGCTCTCACCTTGGGGAGCGCTTTGCTAACTTCCTCACTCCTATCCGCACTGCGTCTACACCGCTCACGCCTGATGGACAAAATGCCTTGAAGGGCGAAAATCCAGCTGAGCTGGGGGAGCTTGTCGATGTGACTCTGTACCTGCGAGTCATCGGCTCGCTCATGTACTTAGCCACGAAGACGCGACCCGACATCGCCTTCACTGTCAACCTGCTTGCACAGTTCTCCCAGGCACCATGCGCGCGATGTTTGGAAGCTGCTCTCCGGTGTGTGAGGTATGTCGTGTCTACCGCACGTATCGGTCTGTGCTACCGCAGTCATCCCTCTGTAGTGCTCGACGGTTACACCGATAGTGACTGGGCTTGGAGTCCAGACGGTAAGAGCTGGACAGGCTACATCTTCTTAATCGGCGGCACGGTTGTGTCTTGGCAGAGTGGTAAGCAGGGCTGCATTGCTCGTAGCACAGCTGAGGCTGAGTATGTGGCACTCGGTGCTGGTGCTTCCGAGAGCGTGTGGCTGGTGTGTCTGTTGCGTGAGCTGTGTCAGTCCCTACCCCCTGTTGTACTACGTTGCGACAACCAGAGCGCGATCGCCATCGCCGAAAACACAGGTATGTTTCATGCTCGCACAAAGCACATTGGCATTGAGCATCACTACGTGCGTACACTTGTCCAAAGACACGAGATCGAGGTCATCTGGGTAGGTACGGATGTGCAGCGTGCTGACTTCCTGACAAAGGCCATCGGCCGTACGAGGTTTCTTGCGGCTTCACGTTCTGTGGGACTTCGCCATCAACTCGCTGCTGACTGACCTCCTCATGCCAGCTGTTGCTTGTGTTTGTCAGTGCTTGTACGTTCATGGTCTTGTTCGCCATCTGGTCATGGGGGAGTGATGTTGTCCACAGCTTACGGTGACCCCTCGGCTCATGCCCATGCTCGTGCAGATCCCTGACGAGACAGCCACCTCAGACCAGTGGGGGAGCTGATGTGGCCTTGGGAGTGCCCGAGACTCCACGACTATCCACCAGTGACACTCGTGAGGAGCTGGGGCTCAGGCTCGACCGTTCCAGGCTTTTCGGTAGTGAGGCCGATTGGTCGGTTGCAGGTTTTCCATTTATCAAACGCTTGTTGGTGACCAAATCATGGTGTGTGGGCATTCGTTGCGTAGGATTTTGCACCCTGCTCCGTTTGGTTATGACGGTTCTTGATTCGGATGCCTGAGCAAGGAGATATACCCAAAAACGTGGTTTTTGACCGGTTTGTTTGTAGCAGGAAAATGACACCGGTCGGCGCACCGCCGCTAGCAGACGGCACTTATGACCAGACCTTCCCATTTTGTCACTCACTCTGCATCATGCTTAAGCTAAGCCTTGGTTCACATGACGTGTTCCAATCTTGCTCTCACTGTTCCTTGCATGACCTGTGAGTCAGCTAGCCATATCAGTGGTTTCAGGCTAGTGAACAGTTGAGCTGGGAAGTTTCCAGGAATATCCTCAAATCTAACCAATTGATGGTCGGCAACGAGAGGCGCTGATCGCATACCTCTCGAGTCGTCGATTGATTGTCGGACGATCGACGGCTTGCAAGGGCCAGTGAACAGATTGCCCCGTCCCTCCGTGTGCTGTGCCAGGGTTCCAGAGCAAGATCAGCAGCAGGGACCTTCAGCCGTTGCGACCGCCACGCTGCGGGCTGCTGCATGCAACTTCTCCGCCGCCCCTGCCAAAATTTGCATGAAAGCGTCGTCGTCAAGCTTCTACTCCGGATCTATGTCCCTCACAGCTGTCGTCAGCAGGCGGCAACACCATGTTCCTGCCAAGGCCCATCAGGTGGTGGTAGAGGGGAAGGAGGCAACGAGGAGGGAGAACATCAAGGTCGGCCACATGCACATTCGCAGAGAGTTAAATGGCACGACGGAAAGGCCACGCCTGGCGGTGTTCCATTCCAACAAGCACATGTACGCTCGGGTGGTTGACGACTCGCAGCACCACACGCTCGCATCTGCATCCACACTCACACCTTCTCTCAGAGAAGAGCTGGCCCCACTGGGGAGGCATCCCGGCGGGTGGGTGTGGAGATTGCAACAATCTGTCTGGAGAAGGGTATTACCACGGTTGCCTTTGACCGCGGCAGTTTCATTTACCATGGCCGCATTCAAGCTGTGGCTAACGGTGTCAGGAGGGTGGCCTTGAACTGTAAACTTGTCTGTTGATACTTTCATGCCTGCTTCAAGTTGCTTTGACCAAAGACTGAAGTCCTCCCAAACCCTTTTCACATGACTTTGCATCTTGGTGTCCACTCATATCTGAAATGAAAGCAGTCTGCTGTCCGCCAGGACCTAGACACTTATGGTAATAAGTGTCTAGGTCCTGGTGGTAAGCACACCTATCCACATGGCATCAAGCACTCATGTCCACCTGGGCGAGTGTTCCCCGAAAGAAAATCTTACACATGACCCGTGGGCACCAGTGTACATGCACGTGCAGAGGTCACACATCAATAGTGCACAACACAAGTCACGCTTCCCCATGGTCTCATGCCCCCATAGTCCAACAAGTCACACGAAGAGTGAGGCCATACATGAGGCGGAAGAGGGTAATGGAGCTCACGGATACAAGACAATACACTCACGGATGTAGACCAACCAAAATAATAGCCCTTTTGAACAATGCACGCTTGACGGCCTTGGTCAAGAAGTTAGCCAACTTTCGCATAGTCCCGACCCACAGAATGCGGATGCCGCCCTCACGCAACAAAGTACGCACACAATGATACTCCATTGATGTGTTTTGTGCGCGTGTGGTGAATGCCATCGATGTCTGCAATGACGATGGCACTCTCATTGTCACAATGCAGTATGATGGGCGTTGCAGGCTGACAATAGATGACGAGCCACACACGCTCGCATGCACCAGCACCCAATGCCACGTGCTTCGTCTCTGTAGTACTGCATGAAATATATCCCTGCTTGCCACTACGCCATGAAAGAGCTATGCCGCCAACAAGGAATATCAATCCAATGCGGCTCTTGCCATCGACGCTTGCAGCCCAGTCAGCATCCTTCCTCGGCGACTACAAAAGGCAAATGGCGGAACGTCAATCCACGACGTTGGGTGAAGACAATGTATCGCACCATGCGAACAGCTGCATCTAAGTGCAACTGGTATGGAGACTAAGAATACTGAGCCAGAAGGTTGATGGCAAAGACAAAGTCTGGCCGTGTGGTGGTGGCGAGGATCATGAGTGACCCAATGACACGAAGAAAGGTAGTCACTTCCACAATCATACCCATTGTATCAGCATCAGAAGAATTTAGCTTAATCTGGTAGTCTAGGGTTATGGCAGTGGATGCACTGGGTACGGTGAGCAAGATGTCCGCAAAGTGCTTTGCCAACGTCTGCATGTAGGATGTCTGATGCACACGGACAATGCCATGGATATTGCCGTGCTCGATCTCCATGCCGAGAAACACCTGTGCAGGTCCAAGATCTTTCATCTTGTATGTGGACGATAGCAAATCCTTCACTCGCTCGACAACGGCGAGGTCAGGGACTCCATGAGCAGATCATCCACATAGACGAGCACAATGAAAAGGGTGATGCCCACTGGGGTGAAGAGCAGAATCAGATCTATGGTGCTGCGCATCACGCCACCCTTCAAGAGGGTGTGGCTGATCTCAATGTTCTAATATATAGGCGATTGTTTGAGGTCATAGAGGGCCTTCTGTAGTCGCCAGACACGGCCAGTACCATCCTTGAAACCCGGGGGCTGGACCGCGTAGAGCTCCTCACCATCGAGAGCTTCATGCAAGAAGGAATTGCTCACGTCCATATAGTGGAGCTCCCAGCCATGCTATGTGGCCATGTCGAAGAGTGTGTGACTGGTGGTGAAACGACCAACCAGCACAAAAACCTGGTCGAAGTCCACTCCTGGTACCTTTGTAAAGCTTTTTTGCGGTGAGCCGGGATTTTTCTTTGTCCAGCGTGCCGTCCGACTTCCACTTGCGACGGAAAATCCACTTGGCTCCAATGGATTTACAGCTTGGGGGAAAGTGGACCAACTCGTAGACAACATGCTCATCGATAGCCGCCAGTTCCTCCTTGCAAGCAACGTCCCACTGGGCAGCATCAGGTGCAGTCCTGGCCTCACGAAGGCTTTGTGGATCGGCTGTCTGAAGAGACGACCTGGCTGTCAACAGACGAGTGGTGCCAAGACCTGCTGGATCACGTGACAACGAGATAGAGACATCACGTCAATGCTCTTGAGAAATGCATCTATGACCAATCACCCTCCAATTATACACTCATTTTCCAGTGTACATTGTATACCGTACTAAAAGTTAACTTCCAGGAAATACACATACCCCACGTTCACCGGATTGCAACTTCTAGGACATACCCATAGCCCATGTACACAGAAAGGCACCTTCTAAAAAACCATATTACTTGACCAGTACCCCCATGCACTCACCACATACAA
>SZWC01011922.1:15985-30556 GCA_023375785.1 Penium margaritaceum
TCTTGCAGGCGCCTTTCGGCGGACTGGGCATGAGGCCCATTTGCATGTTTTTGCATTGAAAGCTTGCTTTCAGTCGATGGATGCATGCATGTGACCAGTCGCTGCGTCCGTCTTTTGATTATGCACGTCTAGGTTCAGACGGCGTAGGATTCTGACATGTGTGCGCAGAGTTACGGCCAAAACAGTGGTTTTGGGCCGGTTTTAGGACAGCTCTTGGACTGCCGCGTGCGACACCCGCCGTGCACCGCGGCAAGTATTTATGCCCTGGACCTGTCAGTTGTCATTTCTCTCTACATATGCTATATTGAAGCATTGTGACACTGTGCCTTGTGTCTCCTAGCCAAACCCTTGCCGTTGTGTGTACGACCTGTGACTGTCGTCACCGTCTGACCAGGCAGTGACGCCCGGTCAACGGCTGTGTTACTAGGAAGCTTCCACGCACTTTCTCATGGTATCAGAGCACTGATACAATTCTCACTGAGCTGCGTAGCAGAGACGCAGCAGAGTAGCAGCAGTGAGAGTCACCGCTGCAACAGACCTTCTGGGACCTGTTGGAGACGGCCGGTCGCCGTCCACGTACTCCACCCACCATGTGAGATCGCAGCTGCTGAGGCAGCAGCAGCGGTGCGTACCGCCACGCAGATGTGTGTGGCGGCTGCGGTGCGTGCAGTCGCCCCTCCCTCCACAGCCGCAGCAGCAGAGCAGCAACAGCAGAGGCGGCGGCGGCAGCAGCGCAGCAGCAGCGGCCGCCACAGTAGCGTGGCAGCAGCGGCGGCAGCAGCAGCGCAGCAGCAGCGCAGCAGCAGCGTCGGCAGCAGCAGCGCAGCAGCGGCAGCGGCACAGCAGCAGCAGCGGCAGTCATGGCGGCAGTAGTAGCACAGCAGTGGCAGCAGCAGCAGCGCGCGGCGGCGGCGGCATCCAGCAGCAGCGCGCGGCGACGGCAGCCAGCAGCAACTGCAGCGTGTAGCAGCAGCGCCGCGCACAGCAGCAGCTGCCATGCGCAGCAGCAGCAGCAGCAGCACAGCCGCTGCTGCCACCACTGCACACACAGCTACGCAGCTGCTGGTGCAGCTGACAGCACAACTGCAGCAGCAGCTGGGCGGAAGCTACTACGTAGCTTCCGCGGAGCTACCGTGCGCCACCGCACAACGGCAGAACTGTGACAAGAAAAAAAAAGGAAGGGGACGAGCTGACGTCAGCATTGTTGATTGCTGACGTCATCAAGTCGTGCTGATGTCAGCAACCACTTGCTGACATCAGCATTACACTTAGCCAAATTTTCACCCGGAAAGTGAAACGTTGCCAGCATTTCAACTCCCCGAGAAACGCAGACGGTTTTGAAATCCGGCAAACTTGACCTGCGGTCCCATAGTGAGCGGCGACATGAGTTCGCCCGACGACAAGGACAAGGAACCAGGTGATCCCTCCTCCTCTTCTTCAGGAGTATTGAGCCCTCGCTCGCAGGCCATTGAGGGCCTGCGCAGCCAGCAGGAGGAGATGCGTCGTCTGTAGCGAGAGCAGACTGACGCGATCCGCACGCTGACTGAGCTCTTACGCGCTCAGTCCACGGCTCCTCCGTGGATTTCTGAGGGACCTGCCGGCGTTGCGGCCTCCACCCAGCACTCGGCTCAGGTGCCCGTGACAGGTGCCCCGCCTGCTTCACCTCCTGGTGTGGTTTCCCCACCACCTGCGGACCTCCTTGACGATGAGCCATTCATGCCAGGCTTCGAGGATGACTCCCACGACCGGGAGATCCGTCTCCTACAGGAGCGCCTCCGTCAGCTGCAGACGGGTATCCGACCTCCACCCGTGGCCCACCAGCTTTTCCTCCAGGTGACGTCAGCCCGCGAGGTAGCAGTAGCACATCAGGAGACTTCCCTCGCGGCAGCAGTCCTCGCCTCACCACCATCTTCCCTCCTGCAGTCACCCTCATCTACCTCCATGACGACCTCATCTTCCTCCTCCTCTTCAATCCCGTCTACACCCACGCAGATCCAGGGCGTTGCCGCAGCCGCCCAGGGGAAGAAGAAGAATAGGAAGTGCGGATCGGGTCAGCAGCAGTCGTCATCCAGTGGTAGCAGTGGCCGTTCCGTGCACTGCTACAACTGTGGAGGTGCCCATCGCTACACCGAGTGTCAGCAGCCACTTGACTGGGAGCGCATCACTCGCGGACTTCAGGCTGCCCATGCTGCTCGCACGGCATCCGGCATGTCAACCGCACACTCCTCTGGACGCGCGGCGACCACGACTGCAGCTGTTCCTGCATCCTCACCGGCGAACAGTAGTGATCCAGACCCACGTGACCGCACCATCGCCGAGCTCTGTCATCTTCTGGCGCTTCGCTTTCAGGGAGGTGCGAGTGTGTTGTCATCGTCAAGTGGGTCACAGACTGCTTGTTCTTCCGTCCTCGTGACTCGTGATGACACGTGTGGGGGAGCACTGTCCGCATGTGATGATGATTGGCCTGACTGCACTGACTGGATTCATGAGTCTCACCTTCGTGATGTACGTCGTTCCTTCCCATTGACGGCTCAGCGTCCCTCTGATGTCGAGTGTTCCATTGCTCGTTGTACAGTGACGTCCACCAGTCGTGACTCCGGTGGCACTTGGATCATCGATTCCGGTGCCACCCACCACATGACGTGTCGCCGTAGTGACTTTGTGGTACTTGGTCCCGTCACGACTATCCGTTCTGTTCGTACAGGCTCTGGTCAGTCCTTACCGGTCCACGGTGTTGGGGTTGTATGCTTTGATGGTCTGTCTAGCCCCCTGTATCTATGTGACGTGCTGTTTGTGCCTGATCTTGAGCTCAGCCTGCTTTCTGTGCGTGCCTGCACTCTGATGGGTCTCTCCGTTGAGCATACCGCTGATTCAGCGACTGTGACTGCTCTTGACACCCGTAGCATTGTCCTGCGTGCCTCAGTCGTAGATGATTTGTACCACATTGCTCGGCCCTCCTCCCCTTGCTCTCCCTCCTCCTCTGGCCGCGTTTTTGTCACTGGTGTTCTATCCCTGGAACACCAGCGGTTGCTTCACCGACGTCTGTGTCACGTGGGCTCCGACAGTGTGTCGAAGCTCATCCGGACACAGCCCGCTCTTGGTCTTGACGTGGCTTCTTTTGAGAAGCCACCCAAGACCGACTGCCTTTTTTGCGCTCAGGGAAAGATGCACCGGTGCACTTATCCTAATTCGCATTCCCGAGCGCTGAGGCCACTCAAGTTGGTCCATTCAGACCTACTTGGTCCTCTCCTAATCGAGTCCCTGTCCGAGAGGGGACGGTATGTTCTGATGCTGACTGATGACTTCACCCGGATGCGGTGGGTCTACAGTCTGCACCAAAAGAGCGACGCCACCCTTGCGGTTCGGCTCTGGCTCGTGATGGCTGAGCGTCAGTCTCGCCACACGCTACATACCTTTCACTCGGATCGCGGCGGCGAGTTCCTCGGTGAGATGGACTCCTTCTTTGCTGAGCACGGCATTTTTCACCAGGTCTCCGCTCCTGCTACCCCACAGCAGAACGGTGTCTCTGAGCGGTGGAACCGCACCATGGAGGATACGGTCCGTGTCATGCGGTCTGAGTGCGGTCTCCCGGAGTCCTTCGCCTTTGAGGACTTCGCCTACATGACGTGGGTCAAGAACTGCCTCCCGCATGGTCCGCTTCCGGATCATGTTACACCGTACGAGCTCTGGTTTGGCCACCGTGCTGATCTTCGTCTCGCGCGCATTTGGGGTTCCCTGGCCTCCGTGTGGTACACCGAGGACCAGCAGGGGTCCAAGGTCTCCCCCCGGGGTCGCTTGTGTGCTTTCATCGGCATCTCCCCGCGATCGAAGGCCTGGCGCTTTTTGGACCCCACTCGCCGTCGTGTCATTGAGTCCCATGACGCGCTGTTTTTTTAGCCTCTCACATACCGTGATCTGGCTTCGATCACAGCGCTCTCCGCAGCTCATGTCCCTTCCTGTGAGAGTCCTCAGCGGATGGGGAAGACTTCTCTGCCAGTGACTATTTCTCGTCAGGCTGATGTGTCCGCTCGAGTCCCCTCTCGATCTCTAGCACTTGATGGCCCGGCTATCATTGCCGTTGGTCCAGAGATCCCGCCTGCTCAGCCTGTTTCACACCCCACAGGTACCGCTGCTCTCACACCTCCTCCTGCATCATCACCTGTGTCCAGTGGGACCCCTACTCCGGTGTCTGACCCAGCCCAGCCCACTCCTGTCCCTACGTCGCCTGACACTCCTGTCTCAGTGTCCGGGCCAGCTGTCCCTCCGAGCTCAGTGTCCCCCACACACGCTTCTCCTCGCACGGCATCTCCGGTTGCCTCGTCTCAGCCCTCACCAGCTGTGGTCGTACCTATCCCTGTGGTCGTACCTGTTCCTCAGCCTGAGGTGCGCCCCTCGACCTCCGGTTACTCCCGTGAGCCCGGTGGTCGCCTTCGACCACTAGATTCCGGAGCTCTGCGAGCGTCAGGTCCCGGACCCAGGCGTTCCTCTCGCAGCATCGCGAGCGATGATCCAGGCACAAAGGCCTTAGGCCTGAGTGTCCACACTGAGCTTTCAGAGGTACACCCAGCGTGCCCTATAGGGCACGACCTGGTCACTCGCGAGTTCCATATCGCCTGTGACGCAGGTGCTGATCTCGTAGCCGTCAGACCCGACACTCAGGCGTGTGCACTTGCCACGCAGAGTTCCCCCTCTATGGCGCCTGACCCGGGCACATTGAGGGAGGATTTCTCATCACAGGATGCTGAGGCCTGGCCAGCTGCTTGCGAGGATGAGCTTCGCGCCATCCGAGAGCACAAAGTCTACGAGCTTGTCGACCTTCCCCCTGGGAGGAAGGCGATTCAGGTCAAGTGGGTCTTTCGCAAGAAAGTGAAGCCGGATGGCTCACTAGAACGCTACAAGGCCCGCTTGGTCGTCAAGGGGTTCTCTCAGATTGAGGGAGTTGACTACACTGACACATTTGCCCCTGTCAGCCGCATGACCTCAGCTCGAGCTCTGTTCGGTGTAGTGGCTCAGCATGACTGGGAACTACACCAAATGGATGTGAACAATGCGTTCCTCCATGGCTCTTTGGATGAGGAGATTCACGTGGCTCAGCCACAAGGCTTTGAGGACGGTGACAAGGTCTGGCGCTTGCGCAAGTCCTTGTACGGCCTCAAGTAGTCTCCGCGGTGTTGGAACCAGGAGATCACTGGCACCTTGACTCGCACAGGATACGTACAGAGCGAGGCAGACCCCTCACTCTTCATCCTATCGACACCCGAGCGGTTCACCGCCATCCTGGTCTATGTTGATGACCTTCTGATCGCGTCTCCGTCCCTGGAGGCCGTGAAGGAGGCCAAGGCTGTCTTGCAGACCGCCTACAGGATGAAGGACCTTGGTCCTGCAACGGTGTTTCTTGGTATGGAGATCGTGCGAGATCGCAGACATCGGACACTGTTGCTGCATCAGGAACGATACGCATGAGTCGTGGGGGAGCGCTTTAGCGACCTCCTTGGTGCAGTGCCCACTGCATCCGAACCCCTCACACCTGAAGGTGGATGACCCTACACAGCTGGGGGAGACAGTGGACATGACCCTGTACCTCCGTCTTATCGGATCTCTGATGTACCTGGCCACTACCACGCGTCCCGACATCGCTTTCGCCGTTTACCTCCTCGCTCAGTTCTCGTAGTCTCCACGTGCGAGAGCTCTTCACGCGGCTATGCGAGTGGTACGGTACGTGGTCTCCACGCCGTATCGCGGACTCTGCTTTCGTCGGCAGTGTTCGATGGTCCTTGACGGCTACACTGACAGCGAATGGGCTTGGATCCCTGACGGACGCGGTCGCACTGGCTACGTGTTTCTGCTCGGTGGTACTGCTTTGTCTTGGCGAAGCGGGAAGCAGGGCTGCATTGCACGTAGCTCGTCGGAGGCAGAGTATGTGGCTTTGGGGGCAGGGGCTGCTGAGGCAGTTTGGCTGCAGCGCTTGTTTCTTGAGCTTGGGCAGTCAGTACCCGCCATTGTGCTGCGTTGCGACAACCAGAGTGCTCTCGCCATTGCGGAGAACTCTTGTGTTTTCCATGCTCGCACAAAGCACATTGCGGTTGAGCATCACTTTGTTCGTGATCTGGTGGAGCGACGCGTGATCTCCATCATGTGGGTTGGCACTGACTTGCAGCGTGCTGATTTCTTGACGAAGGCACTCGCCCGCGGAAAGTTCCTGGTGGCCATTCGTTCTGTTGGGCTTCGCCCCGTGCGTGAGAGTGGTTGAGTGTGGGATGTACCTTGGCGTCTCATCTGTCAGTGTCACTCACTATGTGGTTTTACTAGTGCTGCACGCGTATGGACATGCGTACCATCAGGTCATGGGGGAGTGTTGTGCTTTGTGCCGTTCCTGTACAGTTTACTGTGACCACTCGGCCGTGTCCATACTCGTGCAGATCCCTGAGGCAGGCGGCCCTGATGACACCGGCGCGACAACAGGCGGCGGACTACCCGCCTGGAGCTGACCGACCACTGTTCCGGAGTCCCAGATGTCACGGGGACTCCTTGCTGTGCCTTCTACGTCTTGCAAGCGCCGTTCGGCGGTCTGGGCATGAGGCCCATTTGCATGTTTTTGCATTGTATACTCGCTGTCAGTCAATGGATGCATGCATGTGACCAGTCGCTGCGTCCGTCTTTTGATTCTGCACGTCTAGGTTTAGACGGTGTAGGATTCTGACATGTGTGCGCAGAGGTACGGCCAAAACAGTGATTTTGGGCCGGTTTAGGATAGCTCTTGGACTGCCGCGTGCGACACCCGCCGTGCGCCGCGGCAGGTATTTATGCCCTGGACCTGTCAGTTGTCATTTCTCTCTTCATATGCTACATTGAAGCATTTTGACACTGTGCCTTGTGTCTCCTAGCCAAACCCTTTCCGTTGTGTGTACGACCTATGACTGTCGTCACCGTCTGACAAGGCACTGACGCCCGGTCAACGGCTGTGTCGCTAGGAAGTTTCCACGCACTTTCTCATCTCTCTCTCTCTCTCTCTCTCTCTCTCTCTCTCTCTCTCTCTCTCTCACACACACACACACACTCTGTGTGTGTGTCTCTCTTTCTCCCCATCTCCGTCTTCGTCTCCGTCTCCGTGGCTGTCGCCGTCTCCATCTCCGTCCCTGTCCCCGTCCCCATCTGCATCCAAGTCTCCATCTCTGTCTCTGTCTCCGTCTCTGTCTCTGTCTCTGTCTCTGTCTCTGTCTCCGTCTCCATCTCCGTCTTCGCCTCCGCCTCCGCCTCCGTCTCCGTCTCCATCTCCGAGTCCGTCTCTTTCAATGTCAACGTCTCCGTCTCCCATCTCCGTCTCCGTCGCCGTAGCCATCTCCGTCCATATCCCCCTGTCCCTTTTCCTGTCCCTATCCTTGTCCCTGGCCTCGGCCCTGGCCCTGGCCGTGGCCCTTGAGAAGATGCAAAGAAGCTTCCTAGCAACACTCCCGTTGACCAGGCGTAAGTGCCTGATCAGATGGTGACGACAGTCACAGGTCGTGCACGCAACGGCAAGAGTTTGGCTAGGGGACACAAGGCAAAGTGTCTGAATGCTACAATAGGATTTGCAGAGAGAAATGACAAATGACAGGTCCATGGCATAAGTACCTGCCGCGGCGTACGGCGGGCGTCGCACGCGGCAGTGCAAGATCTGTCCTAAAACCGGCCCAAAACCACTGTTTTGGCCGTAACTCTGCGCACACATGTTAGAACGCTACGCCGTCTCAACCTAGACGTGCAGTCGCACAAGCCGGACGCTACGACTGGTCACATGCATGCATCCGACATCGAATGGTGGACACACAATGCAAAACATGCAAATCGGGCCCCACTGCCAGTCCACGGATAAAGTCATACGTGCTGCAGAAAAACTGCAGGAAGTCCCAGGTACCGTCCAGAGCTCTGGAACGGTCATCGGTCAGCTCCAAGCTAGTAGTCCGCCACCCGATGACGCACCGGTACCGCCTGGGTCCACATCAGGGATCTGTACGAGTATGGACACGGCCGAGTGGTCACAGTAAACTGTACAGGTCGACAAAAACGTCACAAATCACAACACTCCCCCATGACCTGAGGGCACGCATGTCCATACACGTGTAGCACTGAAACAAGTACAACAACGCGTGCAACGACAGAACGAATGACCAGCACAACACCTCACACTCAACCACTCTCAGGCGAAGGGGGAAGTCCGACAGAATGAATGGCCACCAGGAACTTTCTGCGTGTTAGTGCCTTCGTCAAGAAGTCAGCACGCTTCATGTCAGTGCCAACCCAAATGACGGAGATCACGTGTCGCTCCACTAGGTCCCACACAAAGTGATGCTCCACTACAATGTACGAGCATGGAAGACACCAGAGTTCTCCGCAATGGTGAGAGCACTCTCGTTGTCGCAACGAAGCACAATGGTGGGTAGTGACTGACCCTGCTCAACGAACAGGTGCTGCAGCCATACCGCCTTAGCAGCCCCAGCACCCAGAGCGACATACTCTGCCTTCGATGAGCGACGTATAATGCAACCCTTCTTCCCGCTCCACCAGGACACAGCGGTACCACCGGTGCGACTGCGTCCGTCTGGGCTCCAGGCCCAGTCGCTGTCAGTGTAGCCGTCAAGGACCACCGAACACTGCCGGCGAAAGTAGAGTCCGAGGTACGGTGTGGAGACCACACACCGCACCACTCGCACAGCCGCATGAAGGGCTCTCACACGTGGAGCCTGCGAAAACTCGGCGAGGAGGTTGACGGCAAATGCGATGTCCGGACGTGTGGTATTGGCTAGGTACATCAGAGATCCGCTGAGACGGAGGTACAAGGTCACATCCACTGTCTCTCCCAGCTGTGTGGGATCGTCCACCTTCAGGGCATCCTGCCCGTCGGGTGTGAGAGGTGTGGAAGCCGTGGGCACGGCGCCGAGGAGGTTGCTGAAACGCTCCCCCACAACACGTGCGTATTTGGCCTGGTGCAGCAACATAGTACGACGTCTGCGGTCTCGTACGATCTCCATGCCATGAAACACCGCTGCAAGACCAAGGTCTTTCATCCTGTAGGCAGTCTGGAGGACGGCCTTGGCCTCCTTCACGGCCTCCAGTGAAAGAGACGCGATCAGAAGGTCGTCAACATAGACCAGGATGGCGGTGAATCGCTCAGGCATCCGGGGGATGAAGAGAGAGGGGTCTGCCTTGCTCTGTACATATCTCCCACCAGTCAGGGTGCCAGTGATCTCCTGGTTCCAACACCGAGGAGACTGCTTGAGGCCGTACAAGGACTTGTGCAAGCGCCGGACCTTGTCGCCGTCCTCGAAGCCGGGTGGCTGAGCCACGTAAATCTCCTCACCCAGAGAGCCATGGAGGAACGCATTGTTCACATCCATCTGGTGTAGTTCCTAGTCATACTGACCCACTACACTGAACAGAGCTGGAGCTGACGTCATACGGCCGACAAAGGTGAAGGTGTCAGTGTAATCGATGCCCTCAATCTGAGAGTACCCCTTGACGACCAAGTGAGCCTTGTGGCGTTCGAGTGAGGCAACTGGCTTCACTTTCTTGTGAAAGACCCACTTGACCTGAATAGCCTTCCTCATAGGTGGAAGGTCGACTAGCTCGTAAACTCCGTACTCTCGGATGGCACGAAGCTCGTCCTCGCAGGCAGCATGCCAAGCGTCAGCATCCTGTGATGAGAGAGCTTCCCTCAGTGTGCCCGGGTCAGGCGCCAAAGAGGGAGAGCTTTGCGTGGCAAGAGCGCACGCCTCAGTGCTAGGTCTGACGACCACAAGATCGGCTGCTGCATCACAAGCGATGTGGAACTCGCGAGTGACGGGATCGTGCCCTACGGGACACGTCGAGTGTACCTCTGTGTGTTCAGTGCGAACACTCAAGCCTAGGGCCTTTGTGCCGGGATCACCACTCGCGATGCTGCGAGTGGAGTGCCTGGGTGTAGGGCTAGATGCTCGCTGAGCTATAGGGTCCAATGGTCGAGGATGATCGCCAGGCTCACGGGAGTAACCTGGGCTCGAGGGGCGCACCTCTCGCTCAGGAACGGGCACAATCACAGCCAGGGAGAGCTGAAGCAAGGGAGCTCGTGATGTCGTGCGAGGAGATGCGTGTGTGGGAGACACGGGACTCGGTGTGACAATAGGGGCAGGTGAGGCAGGGCCACACACAGAGGCAGGAGTGCCGGTGGACATAGGAGTACGCATAGGTGTAGGATCATGGGTACCTGAGGGAGGCGAGGGAACCGAGGTAGAAGCGAGTGGCGCTATAGAGGTCTCTGGAACGACAGCGATGATCGTTGGGTCATCAAGAGCCGGAGACCGTGAAGTGGAGGGAGCTCCAACGGACACATGAGCCTGGCGAGGGGTGCTCGCAGGCGAAGACACCTTGGACCCCTGCTGGTCCTCGGTATACCACACGGAAGCCAAGGACCCCCAGACGCGAGCGAGACGAAGGTCAACATGGTGGCCGAACCAGAGCTCATACAGTATAACGTGGTCCGAAAGGGGACCGTGCGGGAGGCGGTTCCAGACCCAAGTCATGTAGGCAAAGCCCTCAAAAGCAAAGGACTCTGGGAGACCGCACTGAGACCGCATAGCGCGAACCGCATCCTCCATGGTGTGGTTCCAACGCTCGGAAACACCATTCTGCTGAGGAGTAGCAGGAGTGGAGACCTGGTGAAAAATCACGTGCTCAGCGAAGAAGCTATCCATCTTGTCTAGAAACTCACTGCCACGATCCGAGCGGAAGGTGTGCAATGTGTGGCGAGACTGACGCTCAGCCATCACTAGCTAGAGGGGAACCGCGAGAGCGGCATCACTCTTCTGGCGCAGGCTGTAGACCCACCGCATCTGGGTGAAATCATCAGTCAGAGTCAGGACGTATCGACCCCTATCGGACAAAGACTCGACAGTAAGAGGACCAAGAAGGTCCGAATGGACTAACTCGAGAGGGCAAAGTGCGCGGGAACGAGTGTCAGGGTAGGTGCAACGATGCATCTTACCCTGGGTGCAGAAGAGACTGTCAGTCTTGGGCGGCTTCTTGAAAGAAACCGCATCAAGACCGTGAGCGGACTGTGTCTGAATGAGCTTTGACACAGTGTCAGAGCCCACATGACACAAACGACGATGAAGCAATCGCTGGTGCTCAGGAGACAAGACACTAGTGACAAAAACACGAGCGGAAGGGGAAGGGGAGCAAGGAGCAGAAGTCCGGGAAACACAGTACAGGTCATCCACAACAGAGGCACGCAGAACCACGCTGCGAGTGTCAATGGCAGTCACAGTCGCGGACTCGGTAGTGTGCTCCACAGAGAGTCCCATCAGTGTGTAGGCATGTACAGAAAGCAAACTGAGCTCAAGGTCAGGCACAAACAGCACCTCAGAGAGATACAAGGGGCGAGACGGACCATCGAAACACACGACCCTAACACCGTGGACTGGCAAGGACTGACCAGAGCCTGTGCGGATGAAACGAACAGACGCAATAGGGCCGAGAACAACGAAGTCACTACGATGATACATCATGTAATGAGTGGCACTTGAATCGATGATCCAAGTGCCACCTGACTCACGACTGGAGGATGTCACTGTACAACGGGCAATGGAACACTCGGCCTCAGACGGACGCTGGACAGCAGATGGGGAGAAACGGCAAAGGGCACAAAGGTGAGACTCATGAATCCAATCTGTACAGTCAGGTCCATCATCATCACATGCCGACTATGCCCCCCCACATGAGTCATCCCAAGCCACAAGAACAGACGGATCGACAGTCTGTGAATCACTCAGCTGTGACAGCACACTCGCACCTCCTTGAAAGTGGAGCGTCAAAAGGTGTCGGAGCTCGGCGATGGTGTGGTCGTGTGGGTCCGAATCGCTGCTACTCGCTGGTAGAGAAGCAGGAACAGCTCCAGTCGTGGCCGCCACGCGTCCCGAGGATGATGTGCTGGGCGTAGAACGGAGGGCGTGTGCAGCCTGGAGCCCACGAGTAATCCGTGCCCAGTCAAGCGGTTGCTGGCACTCGGTGTAGCGATGGGCGCCTCCACAGTTGTGGCAGTGAACGGAACGTCCACCGCTACCACTGGAGGGTGACTACTGCTGTGACTGCTGCTGGCCTGGTCCCCGCTTCCCCTTCTTCTTCCCCTGAGCTACTGCTGCAACACACTGTGTCTGAGTGGGTGTGGGCGGGGCTGAAGAGGAGGAGGAAGATGAGGACGTGATGGAGGATGAAGAAGGAGACTGCAGGAGTGATGATGGTGGTGATGCGACGACTGCTGGAGCAAAGGAAGTCTCCTCATGGGCCACGACTGTCTCGCAGGCTGAAGTCACGTGGATGAAGAGCTGATGCGCCCAAGGGAGAAGGTGTAGAGTGGCTGAAAAGGGCTCGAGGACAGCGTCGCTGTACCATGTGAAGATGTCAGTATACTCAAGGTGAACTCCGAGCATCATCGTACGGAGCGTCCACAGTTGTGTGCCTTCGGAACTCCGAGCATCATTGTAAGGCACGTGTAGATGCGCATGGCGCGTCGCCAGTAATTAGCTGCAGGCTCTGCGGGCCCCTGAAGGAGAGAGTGAAAGGCACAAATGTGTGCTGCACGGGTGGTGTGCGTCTCTGCAGCCAGCAGGGATAAGGCCAGATCCCAACCCCCGCGTGGGTCGGCACCCGTGCCTGTGCTGGGCTCTCCAAGGAAGGGGCGGAAGTCGACGACGGTCTTGCGTGGCATGGCGTAGAGGAGTCCGCGCATTGCCCTGGCTGCTTTCAGCACCTGTGCTGGGTCTTTAGGCTGATACAAGCTGTGGTAGTAGGGCCACACGCCCTCTGAACTAGTCCAGACCTGAAAAAGGATCTCCCAGCAGTCGAAGCCGTCCTCAGTGATGTACCGTGGAGGTGGTGTCTCAAAGTCCTTGGTTTGCCGCTCCGTGGGGAGAGCAACCGCAGGCCAAGGAGGACAAGAGACGGGGAAGACTCTTGGAAGGGGATAGTCACCGGGATAGTCGGGTGACGATCGCACCGTAGGGATCCAAGGAGATCTGGTGCATGTCTGCAGCTGACGGAGGCGCTCCTGAAGAACTCGAATCTCATGATCCGGAGAGTCATCTGGCATGCCTCGCATGAATGGCTCATCATCCAGGAGGTCAGAAGGTGGTGGATTAGGTCGAGCTCATGTAACGGGTGCCTGAGCCGATTGCTGTGTAGAGATAGCGACGCCGGCAGCTCCCTCGGAAACTTGCTTTGGGACTATGGACTGGCCACACACAAGCTGAGTCAGCGTACGGATGGCATCACTCTGCTCCTGTTGTAGGCGATGCATGTCAACCTGCTGGCTCCGCAGGTCCTCAATGGTCTGCGAGCGTGGGCTCAGGACCCCAGAAGAGGAGGAGGAGGGATGACCTGTCGCCTTCTCCTTGTTGTCCGACGAGTTCATGTTGCCTCTCAGTATGGGTCGACAGGTCAAGTTTGTTGGATTTCGAAAGCGTTAGAGTTTCCAGAAGAGCAATGCCTCTCTCGTAGTTCGTATCTGGCTAGTGATAGCTGAGCGTCAATCCTATCACACGCTACACACATTTTGTTCAGATCACGGCGGCGAGTTTTTTGGCAAGATGGTTAATCATTCATAAAACATCCACACTTCATACACTGTCCATGTTTAGTGTGTGCTTTTGGAAGTTTCACAGTACCTTCATGGAAGTTACATAACAATTCAAATCTCTATGTCTATTCTTACATGTAATAATGTATTTGTATGCTTCAGCACACGATACTTCCATTCAGTTTTGCAAAGAAAATTGTAAACGATAAGAAAAACCTTGTGTAATTTTTCACAACTCCATTTTTACTTTCCTGACAAAGACGTACATATATGATTTAATCCTAACAATGATGCTTCTGTAAAGAATAACCGTGCCTAGTTCCAGACTCGAAACTCAGCGAAATCAAAATCCATCCAAAGTTTTGTTCCGACGTTTTTAGTTTTGAGGTTTTGCTTGTCCGGGCTCCTGTTGGGCCTCGCTACCGTGGGGCCCAGCAGGTTCCCTTGTATTGTAGGGGCGAATATTGTACCCCCCAGTCGCAAACCTATAGCTCTCGATCAAACCCATACGGGAATGACACCCAAATTGTGGGTTTCATTTTTTTTTTCTTGACCGGGCGCCCTTTCATTGCATGGGGGATTCTTGTACTCCTCCCAAGTACATGACTCAAAAGGTATCAACTCGCTTCGCTGTTTGTCGATTGCCATTTCTCGACGGTCAGGATGTTTAGTTGGAAAATGAACTCTCAATACATTAGTGTATGTTTTTTTTCCCATCCACATAAAAAGGATACATCGGCCAGCTACACTCTGCTAACACACTCTAACATTTGGGGGTGGGGGGCATCCGGACCACATGCTTACTCCCCCTGTCACAAAACTGAAAGTGTATTGGGATAGTGTACGTGGTTTGTGTATCTCGTCAACACGTAAAAGTGTATGGACGTGTGCAGTAGTGTATATGATACACCAGTGAAAAGAAACACTTTCTGTACAATACATGCACCACCTACACTACCCCAATACATTCTATGGTTTGGGGGGGG
>SZWC01011922.1:30826-41751 GCA_023375785.1 Penium margaritaceum
ATCGTCGATTGTCACTAGTCGATCGGCAGTCATTGCCTACTGGTGGATGATCGAGGTCGTCAATACTCGATCGTCGATCTTCATAGATCAGCGATAAAAAAGCGGAGATGAATTTGTGTATTCCTTTTTGTTTCCACCACATACAAATAATAAACATCTCAGCTACACTTCGTTAATACACTCTACCCCTTTGGGAGTGGGGAGAGACATCCGGAACCCATGCCGCCCCCCTCCCCCTCTCCCAAATGCTAAATCGTATTTTGGATAGTGTATCTCATGGACACATAAGAAACACACTACTGTACACGATACACTGATGTACATAAATAGTTGATGTGCCATACACACACCAGCCACACTGCTCCAATACACTCGACAGTTGGGGAGGAGGGTTGGCAGAGTTTTGCAGTTTGTCGTGGACAAAATAAAATCGAGTAATTGCAGGACTATGCTCAATAACGAGGGTTTTGGCCAATCGAAGCGCTTAAATCAGAAAGCAAACATCAGCTTAACAAAACTATCTATTCAAAATGTCTCAAGAAATGTATACGTCTATTGGAAATTTCACCCAAAATTTTGTATATATCTTCTTCTGTTGAGTTGTTTCATCCAATTCCCAAGGCACACGTATCGTGTATGTAGTTTTCCATGTGAACAGAAGATGACTATCTCTTAAGATAGTTTCTTTTCTGTACACGGGGTTTTTCACCAGGTTTTTGCTCCTGCTACTCCTAAGCAGAACGGTGTCCCTGAGCGTAGGAATCACACCATGGAGGTTGCAGTTCGTGCTATGCGGTCTGAGTGCGGTCTCCCGAAATCCTTCGTATTTGAAGGATTGGCCTACATGACGTGGGTGTGGAACTACCTCCCGCACGGTACCCTTCCGGACCACGTTACACCATACGAGCTATGGTTTGGCCACTGTGCCGATCTACGCCTCGCTCGTGTCTGGGGGTCCGTGGCTTCTATGTGGTACACCGAGGACCAGCAGGGGTTCAAGGTCTCCCTGCGGGGTCGCTTGTGTACCATTGTAGGCATTTCCCTGCAGTCGAAGGCCTGTCGTTTTTGGGACCCCATCCTTTGTCGCATCGTTGAGTCCAGCGACGTGCCGTTCTTTGAGTCTCTCACCTACCATGAGGCTTCTATCACGTCCATTTCTGTCACGCACGTTCCTACCTATGAGGCTTCTCGACGGATGAGGGATTCTGGGCCTACGAGTACCTCTTGTCGGGCTGATGTGTCCATTTGAGCCCCCTCCACTTCTTGGTCTCCGGCTCTTGATGACCCAGCGATCATAGTGTTCGGCCCAGAGACCTCTCCAACCCAGCCTTTCTGTACCCCTATTCCCTCACGTCCCACAGGCACCCATGATTCTGTACCCATGTCCACCAGTACTCCTACCTCTGTGCGTGATCCTACATTTGCCCCTGCTCCTACACCCATCCCTATCTATCCCGTCATTTCACCAACATCTCAGCATCAGCATCCTCACGCTGCATCACCCGCCCATTTGCCTCATTACTTATAAGATGTGGTCGTGCCTGTCTCTGAGCCTGAGGTGAGCTCCTTGATCCCAAGATACTTGCGTGAGCCCGATGGTCGTCTTCGACCAATAATTTCTGGAGTCCAGCGAGTATCTCATCCCACACCTGGTCACTCCACTCACAGCATTGCAAGTGGTGATCCCAGCACAAAGGCCCTAGGCCTTAATGTCGGCATAGATCACACAAAGGTACATTCAGTGTGCCCTGTAGGGCACAATCTGGTAACTCACGAGTTTCTCATTGCTTACAATGCAGCAGTTGACCTTGTGGTCGTCCGGCCCAGCTCTGAGGCGTGTGCACGATCTCCATGCCTACCTCAGTGTTCACGGATCAGGCGCAATCGAGGGGGAGCTCTGAGTGGCAAGGACAGCAACTGGGCCTAGATTCTAAATGGACGCAGTGGCACCGGCTATGTGTTCTTCCTCGGTGGTACCGCTATGTCCTGGCACAGCGGGAAGCGGGGCTGCATTACACGTAACTCGTCGGAGGCAGAGTATGTTGCTCTGGGTGCAGGGGCTGCTAAGGCAGTGTGGCTGTAGCGCATGTTTCTTGAGTTGGGTGAGTTAGTGCCCACATCTGTGCTTCGCTACGACAACCAAAGAGCTCTTGCCATCGCGGAGAACTTTGGTATTTTTCATGCTCACACAAAACCCATTACGGTTGAGCATCATTTTTTGCATGATCTGGTTGAGTGGCACATGATCTCCGTCGTCTGGGTCAGCATTGACATGCAACGTGTTGATTTCTTGACAAAGGCACTGGCTCGGGGGAAGTTTCTGGTGGCCATTTGTTCTGTTGGGATTCGTCCCTTGTCTAAGAGTGGTTGAGTGCGAGGTGTGTCTGTGTGTGTATCACGAATGTTCCTGCACTCATTGTTGCATTTGTTTCAGTGTTGCACGCGTATGGACATACGTACCATCAGGTCATAGGGGAGTGTTGTGATTTGTGACGTTCCCGTGGACCTGTACAGTTTATTGTGACCACTTGGCCGTGTCCATGCCCGTGCAGATCCTTGATGCGGACCCCAGTGGTGCCGGTGCATCGTCTGGTGATGGACCACCTGCTCGGAGCTGACCGACGATCGTCCCAGAGTCTTGGATCCTGTCTGGGACCTTCTGTAGTTTTTTTCTGCAGCCCATAGGATTTCATCGGTGGACTGGCCGTGGGCCTGATTTGCATTTTTTGCATTGTGTGTCCACCGTTGGATGCCAGATGCATGCATGTAACCAGTCATAGCGTCCAGCTTGAGATCTTGCATGTTTAGGTTTAGACGGCGTAGCGTTCTGACTTGTATGTGTAGAGTTATGGCCAAAACAATGTTTTTGGGCCGGTTTTAGGACAGGCCTTACACTGCTGCGTGCGACACCCGCCGTGCGCCGCGACAGGTTTTTATGCTGTGGACCTGTCATTTTATCTCTCTCTCTCTCTCTCTCTCTCTCTCTCTCTCTCTCCATTACTAAGCTATTGGAGCTTATGAGACTTTGCGCGTCGCCCTAGCCTGACTCTTGCTATTTCCTGCACCTGCTTGCTTGTTATTGCACCAGATGACTGGACAATGTCGCCACATCAGTAGCAGCAAGGTTAGGAAGCTTCCTAGCAGTTTCTCAATATGGCCACATGCCACCCCAGCTAGGACCGCGGTAGTTGATGTGCGCATCAAGTAAATGCCCCAACAGCTGCACGACAATCTCAGCAACGATCACAGCAGACTGGCNTCATTTTATCTCTCTCTCTCTCTCTCTCTCTCTCTCTCTCTCCATTACTAAGCTATTGGAGCTTATGAGACTTTGCGCGTCGCCCTAGCCTGACTCTTGCTATTTCCTGCACCTGCTTGCTTGTTATTGCACCAGATGACTGGACAATGTCGCCACGTCAGTAGCAGCAAGGTGAGGAAGCTTCCTAGCAGTTTCTCAATATGGCCAAATGCCACCCCAGCTAGGGCCGCGGTAGTTGATGTGCGCATCAAGTAAATTCCCCAACAGCTGCACGACAATCTCAGCAATGATCACAGCAGACTGGCTGCCACTTCGGCCGCAGCAATTGAACTGCACCTTCAAGAAAATTCGCAGCCACTGGGTTGCCTCTTCAGCAACCAGTGCAGTCGCTAGGCTGCAACATCAGCAACCATAGCGGCCGGTGAGCTGTGCCCTAAGGACAGGCCACAACTGCTGGGCTACAAGCTGTGAAGGAGATGCTGTGCTGAAGTGCGACGTCAACACAGGCTGTAGTCGCTGGGCTGCACCTTCACACACAGCAACACCGTCACGTCACCGGCCACTAGACCAACCACAGATTGGTTAGTTGCATCCTCCTCCCTCCTACCTCTCTCTCTGGGGCATCTTGGGGTTGGGATCTACCTCTCTTCCCCCCTCATAGCGGTGCACAGCCCAGAAAACCGGAGTATCTAGGCCTTGGGCCCCGCACTTAGTTTTTTGGAAGAGCCGGAGGCAGATTGCTAAGGAATTTTTTTCAGCAGGGCTGCCACTCAACTTGGTCTTTGCACCCACCCTCCCTTGAGCATTCACCATGTCTGAGACTCAGCCAACGGGTGGGGGTGACACCCGACCCGCAAGGGATGGTTCTCAGCATCCAACGAGTCTGACTACTGAGCGGCTAGATGCCCAAGATGCAATATTTCAGTCGATAGAGGTCCTGCTCAACACTGTGCTGGCCGATCAGCGAACCCTATTGGCCCATACATCTGTCCTCCCATTTGGACAAGCGTCTGGGGAATTGTCAGTGGCATCTGCTAGTACCCCTAGTCCGCAAAAGCAACAGCCGCAACATCAAAAGCCGCCGCCAAAGCAGCAGTAGTAGCAGCAGCAGTAGCAACAACAGTCGAAACAGTTGTCTCTGACCCCACTATAGCTTCAGCAGTAGCAACATCAATACGCGCAAAGCTCGATGCGTTCGGTTCCGGCACACTCTTTTGTGTCACCAGTGCGGTACCTTGCTGTAGCGTTATGCACCACCGGTTTGACAACAAGCTGGCTCTGGGACACAACGCTGTCAGGCCTCATCATACTGACTGGACGTCCGGTGAAGGACTTTGACTCCCCACCTCCCGGATTGTCAGACTCAATTGGGTTTCAGGTTTGGGAGTTCCAGGTTCACACATGGGCTACCGGAGAAGGGTTACTACCCTATTACCTAACCAGCTACGATGTCACAGATGCATGACAGCCTGCTATAGCTGTCGAAGCAGTCCGTGCCCTTGTCCTTGTCTTTTTGGAGGGCTCCATTCTCGATGAAAAACCCTACATGGCTGATCTGACTGGACAAGGTGCAGATTTGTTTGGTGCATGGCAACTCATTCTCACCAACTATCAGAGGGTGGGCCAGGTTCACTTGAACGAGTGTGTTTGGGAGTTCACCTCCCTACGCCAGGGAAACACCAAGGTTGTAGATGCCTACTGGCTACGTGCATTGCGTGCATACACTTGCCTATGAATGCACATGCCTCTGTAGTACTTAGTGCTGGCTACGATCATGTTCTGGGTGCATGATAAGTATTTGGAATTCTTCCAATACTTCAAGCCTGCAATGCTGATGAGCAGGAGAGAGACCGGTAATCTACTTCCCTTGACATGTGAGTATCACTTGCGGGTGGCAGGGCGCTACCTTCCTCTTATTGGTCACATTGAAGCTATCACAGCTACTCTAGCGGCCCTAGCTCCACCCTTCTCCTCCATCCACTCGTCTTTCCCCATCAATGTCCTCCTCCATGTCTCCTCCATAAAGTGCTGGTGTTGCAGTGGTGCTTGGCAAGGGGAGGAAGGGGAAAAAGATACAGGGGTCCTCAGGAGTTCCAGGTGTTGTCATGCACTGCTACAATTGTGGAGGTGACCACAAATGGTAAGTGTGTCTGCGCAAGCATGACTTTGCCAAGATTGGATGAGGGATGCATGATGCATGGCAGGCTCGTGTGAGTCGCGGAAGTGGCTCCTTGATCCCATCAACGAGCGGTGCCAGTAGGGCACACATGACTACTTCTTCGACATCCAGGACAGAGCTGCTTGATGCCTGTATTGCAGAGCTCGAGTTGATGCTTGCAACTTCTTCTCAAACCAATGCTGGCTTGATCACTCAGGGAGGTGCAAGTTGCATGTATAGTACCGGGGGGGCCACTGTTGCACTACTCCTAGTTTACATGACAGTGTGTGTGGAGGATGTTGTCTCTTGTGACGTGCCGTCCGGGGCTGATTGTGCATGTTTCAATTCTGCACATTCCGCATCTTCCTCTAATGGTTTGGTTGCCTTGTGCTTTGTGTTCCCAACAAAGCAAATCCCGGATGGCACATGGGTTGTCGACTTGGGTGCCACCCATCTCATGACCTACCGCTGTAGTGATTTTGTCTTGCTTGGTCCTGTCAATTCTGTCCACTTTGTATGGAAAGGCTCATATCAACAACTCTGTGTGCATCGGGTTGGAACTGTTTGCTTTGATGGCCTTGATTTTCTCGTTTATTTCTCAGACATGTTATGTGTTCCCAATCTTGAGCTGAGTCTCTTGTATGTGCCCACCTACGACCGTCTTCGTCTCACAGTCGCTCATGGTGATGGTGTCTCCACTGTGAGTATGCGCTTGACCGGATGTGTGGTGCTTTGTGGTCTTGCAGTTGGGAGTTTGTACTATGTCCCGCGCCATGTTGTGACGTCCCCGATGCAGCGTGCATGTGTCTGTTTTACCAGGACCTTGTCCGTCACACACCGACAGTAGGTGTATTGTCGTCTTTGTCATATCCATTGTGTTATTGCTGGGTCCCTCCTTTGCTTCAAACCTGTCCGCGGCCTTGACCGGACTTCTTTTGAGAAGCCTTTTCAGACTGATTGTCTTGCGTGTCTCCTGGGGAAAATGCACCGGGCGACATTCCCCCTTCCCACGCCACTACCACAGACCGTTGGAGCTTGTGCATGCAGATCTCATGGGTGCTTTGCCCACAAAATCCCATGCAGAGTGCGTCTTGTATGTCCTTACTCTCACGTATGACTACTCCCATTTTTTGTGGGTTTTTTGCCTCTCGCAACAGTGATACAGCACACACCATTTGGTGCTGGTTGGTGCACCATGAACGCTCGACAAACCAGCACTTGGATCTTTTTTGGTCCAATCTTTCCGGGGAGTTCATGGATCCACATGAACTCTCCGCACCTTTCATCCCACAAAAAAATGGCGTGTCTGAATTCTTGGACCGCATGATGCTGGATGCGGCGCGTTCCACGCGCGCTAACTTTGGTCTCTCCGAATCCTTTGCCTTTGAGGTCATGGCTTACATGACGTGGGTCCAGTACGGTGTGCCTCACAACCCACTTCCCTGTCACATCACTCCATATGAGCGGTGGTTTGGTCATCGTGCTGATCTCCACTTGACACATGTCTGGGGCTGTCTGCATGTGTCTAGATCCCTGATGTACAACAGGGTAGCAACTTATCTTCCCAAGGTTGCCTTTGTCTCTTCCTTCGCATCGCACCATAGTCCAAAGCTTGGTGGTTTTGGGACCCCGACAGGCACCATATCATTGAGTCGCATGATGCAATCTTTCTTGAGTCGTACACACAGCGTGATCTACTCCGGATCAGTGCCTCTTCTCATCACTCCGCATCATGCTTGCGTCCCCACCGTGTGGGGGAGGGCTTTCCTATGTCTGTTCCCATTGAGTCTGTCACATTTGTTTGTCCTGTTGCTACGTCACTCCCTGCTTTGCATGTTTCTCAAGCTGTTGTAGCCACACCTGGGCCTCATGTGACTGATTCCATCTGGTCGGACATGTCAGTGGGTCCTATTGCTACGTCACCCTCTGCTTTGCCTAGTCCTTGTGCTATTACGACAGCATCCCCCACTCCTGTCATGCAGTCAGTCTCTTCACCCGTCGTTGATGCTACGTCCTCTTCCTCTGCCTCTCTTGCTCCTGTCTCATTCTCAATCTCACCTCTTATCTCCTCCATTCCCCTAGAGTTTGCCGTTGATCGAGCCATTCTCTCCACCGGTCCAACACTCTCCATGTCTCGGGTCTCCCATCCCGACTCCCCTTATGTGAGTCTAGCTGGTGCACCCTCCTCACTGCTTGCAACCCTGTGTGAATCTCCTCCCAGTTCTACTCCTACTAACCCTGCACCTGAGTCATCATCCACACATCATACTTGCAAGAGGAAGGTGGTCGCCTTCATCTGCGGCCACCCACAATCCAACATCCAACTCTGAAATCCATCCTAGGCAGTCAGTTCTGGCCCGCCCGGTCGTTAATTGCACAAAGTTACATGGGTTGTCTTTTTGGGCTGAACTCAAGAGTGCGATCTCGCTAGAGACTGTTGCAAGACATGCACAGCTGTAACATGAGTACACTGCGCTCAAAATGTAGCGAAATGATGGACAGTGCGTGATATGCGACCCGTTGCGCGAGCCTGTGTGCAGCTTGCCTTAACCGACGGGGTGTCAGATTCCATCTCACTGAACAAGGTGCAGTCACGGCCTGAATCAAAGCAATGGGAGACAGCCATGAGAGAAGAGATTAATGCCTTGGCAGAGTACGGGGTTGTTGATGTGCCCCTAGGGTGGAAGGCTGTGAAGGGGACATGGATGTATCGTATGAAGGAGAAGCCTGACAGCTTGACTTATCGCTACAAGTCCCATCTTGTGGCAAAATGCTATTCCCAAGTGCAATGGATGGACTTTGATGCCACATTTGCAACTGTTGGAAGGATGGACACAACACGTGTCCTCCTTGGGCTTGCGGCACAGCATGACTGGGAGGTCCATCAGATGGACGTGAACATTACGTTCCCCTATTTTGATGATGAAGAGATTTACATGGTTCAACTACCCTATTTTGACGATGGGNGAGATTAATGCCTTGGCAGAGTACGGGGTTGTTGATGTGCCCCTAGGGTGGAAGGCTGTGAAGGGGACATGGATGTATCGTATGAAGGAGAAGCCTGACAGCTTGACTTATCGCTACAAGTCCCATCTTGTGGCAAAATGCTATTCCCAAGTGCAATGGATGGACTTTGATGCCACATTTGCAACTGTTGGAAGGATGGACACAACACGTGTCCTCCTTGGGCTTGCGGCACAGCATGACTGGGAGGTCCATCAGATGGACGTGAACATTACGTTCCCCTATTTTGATGATGAAGAGATTTACATGGTTCAACTACCCTATTTTGACGATGGGACAGGTCGTATGTGGCATCTCTGTAAAGCTTGGAATGGACTCAAACAGAACAGTGAGATTAGATTGGCACTTGAGCAAGGAGGGTACATACAAAGCGACTCTGATTCTTCACTCTTTCTTAGCAAATCATCTTCCACTTTTGTGGTAATCATGGTGCACTTCGATGATGTTCTGATTGTGTCACCAAAAATTACAGTGGTCCAAGAGGTCAAGGATCTGCTGCAAGCTATATACAAGATGAAAGATCTTGGTGAGGTTGAGGTCTTCCTAGGGATGGAGATTTTAATAGATCACAAACACAGAATAACTCACATCCACCAGGATAGGTACATTGAGTTTCTAGGTAAGCGCTTTGCTAACCTCTTGACTCATGTTCTTGAACCTCAGTGGAAAGAAGATAGTGAAGCCTGCGGATCCTGTTGATATGGGTAAGCCATTGAATGTGACCTTTTACTTGCACCTCATCAGCTCCCACGTTTTCTTGGTCACAACTATGCGGTTTGACATTGCCTTTGTAGTAAAATTGCTAGCACAGTTCTCTCTGAGTCCACGCAATCCTAGTTTGGAGGTGGCTGAATGTGTCAATGTCTTATGTGTTGCGAAAGCAACGCCATGGACTCACCGATAGTGACTGGACGTGGAGTGCCAATGGGAAAATATGCATGGGGTAGTGTTCCTGTTGACCTAGGGGTGAGTGTGCACCCTGGAGGGTCCCTAGCAGCGGCTGGTTCACACCACCAACTGTTTTTGGAGAGACTGAAACTGTGGAGGCAACTGGTTCCAAGGATGGCAAAACACTGGTCAGAGAGTGTGGCAATAGTTTTGGCCTCCATTGACTGGGAAAGAACTCGTGATCAAGGCTAAGATGTATTGGCATTTTATTGCCACTGATCTAAGCTTTCCAGAACACCAAAGCATGCCAGATTTGAAGCTTCCTAACAGATTCTATGGCTTCTAGAGTGTCACTCAGTAGGCTATCATTTTTCTCACCTAGGAAGGCATCCCTTCCCTCCTCTAGAAGCTTCTGCCCCTTCCTAGATTCCTCAGCTTGCTTCTAGTAGGAGGGAAGGTGTCCAGAAGACCAATACACCTCTAGATGCCTTGTAGGACAAGTCGCCCTTTCTAGAAGGTGTGCCACCTTCCTGGACCATACCCTAGCCTTCTAGAAACTGAAAGAGGAACTCTAGAGGTTGAGCTAGCTTCCTGACATCTAACTTCCACCTTCCTTGAGGCAGGACAGAAATTCATCTTGAGGAACTTGAACCCGGGCCCCTGCCTCTAAAGGTGGACATCATTAACCACTAAGCCACTTGGGAATGTCTTTTTGGTGTTCCCTTTTGGAGTCACTCCTGCCATGGTGAGGAGCATCTCTCCAACAATTCCTACTTGGAATCACTGCAGTTTTGTGGAAGAGTAGGAAGTAGGGTTGCGTCGTCCGCAGCACACAAGAGGCTGAGAATGTTGCCCTTGGAGTAGGATCTTGTAACAGTATTTGGTCGCGTCGCTTGTTTCGTGAAATGCGTCAACCAGTGGAATGCATCATTCAGCATTGTGAAAATTTTAGTGCAGCTGATGTCACTGCTAATGATGGTTCTTTCCATGCTTGCACAAGCACAATTCTATGGAGCATCACTTTGTACATGGTTTGTGGGAGTGGCAAAAGGTTGTTGTGATGTGGATCGGGACGGAGCGCCAACTCGCCAACTTCTTGACGAAGGCTGTGGGTAATGCTCAATTCAAATGTGCAGTTTCATCCTTTGGACTCACATCCATGTTGTATTTGTGATGTGCCAAGGGGTGCCCGGATTTGGTTTAAGTTGTGCGTGCATTACGCCTCAACATTGAACATCCAAGTGTTGTCCTCACATTGTTGTGCTAACTCTGTCTCTTTCGTTGTCTCTATCTCTGTCTTTGTCTCTTTCCCTATCCCTTTCCTTGTCCCCGTCCCCGTCACTGTCTCTTTACCTTTCCCTGTCTCTATCCCTCTCCCTGTCCCTGTCCCTATATCTTTCTATCTCTATCTCTATCGCTGTCGCTGTCTCTGTCTTTGTCTCTGTCTCTGTCTCTGTCTCTGTCTCTGTCTCTGTCTCTGTCTCTGTCTCTGTCTCTGTCTCTGTCTCTGTCTCTGTCTCTGTCTCTGTCTCTGTCTCTGTCTCTGTCTCTGTGTCTGTCTCTGTCTCTGTCTCTGTCTCTGTCTCTGTCCCTGTC
>SZWC01011922.1:42191-72684 GCA_023375785.1 Penium margaritaceum
CTCTCTATCTCTCTCTCTCTCTCCCCCTCCCCCTCTCTCTCCCTCTCTTGCTCCCCCTTTCATCCCTTGTATAGGGAACGACAAGGGATGTACAGGAAGAGAGGGAGTGCAGAAGTGTACGGGCCGGCACAACACAACGCCATGCCGTGCATCTGTGGTGCAGATGCAAATGTTATGTGCAATGGGTGAAAAAAGAGAGGCAACGCAATGAGCCTTTCGCCCACCACTTGTCAGCTGCTTTGCGACTGTGGAGTGGTCACCCACACAAAGACACGACCTACACTCTCCAAGTTTCGTGACCATGTGTGTTGTTGGAAAAATGTGGCAGCATTCAGCCGAGGGGTTTCCATGCGGCCTAACCCACATGTCACCACAAATGTCTCCAACACGAAGCGTCAAGCATCAACCTAGTTGTGCAACAATAGTCAGAAAGTTGCTTTACGTTGGTGTATGGGCTTTGTGCTGCTTGAGCTTCTGATTGTATTGTGCAATGAGTGCTTCTCAGCTTGATTTCATGATGTTCAACCAGTTGTATTGCTTCTTCTGTCACACGTCTGATGGATTATTGCCACCTTATTCATCCATGCATAGCTGATGATTTTTTTCCGATGGCCGAGACCACAACACATAATGGTATGTGCCAATGTGCGAGAGATCCTATGATGATTGGACATGTTTCATCTTTTACATGCTGTGTATTCTACTTGTAGTTGAGACCTGGGTACGTGCTGATATGTACTGGTACCTTGGGAGACCCCGTATCGGTTGATCGGGCATTTTCAGGCTTTGGATCTGTCATGTGTGGTTTGCATGTGGGTCAGACGTTTGGTGACATGTTCTGGAAAACGAACATGTATAGGTCCACAACCGGCCGAATGAACGCGGAATACCCTGGCAAATTACAACCAAAGTGTACACTCTTGGTACTAGAGTAAGCAAAGGGCCTTGTACTGGCTGTTGACAAAAAGAAGTGTCAGTGGTGCCATGTATGGAACCAATAGGCTCACATGAAAAATGTCATTCATCATCATAGTCGGTGGGAGAAACAATCGGTATGCCATTCATCCGATGTGTACAATGATGGAAAACAACCCAATCCACTTTGGTAGAATTTTTATCACTCCTAGTGGCTTAAGCCAATGGTTTTTGGTGCTAAGCAGCACATTTTTGCAGTTGTCAAACGAGAACTTGTCGCGAAGTTTAATGGTATATGCCATTTATCATTGCCGAGCCGCTTGAAGTTGAGCCTTTGTCTCCTACAACAAGGAGTCTATGCACCCAAAAATGCTCAAGTAGAAGGAACCCATCCCTCTCTTGTATAAAAAAAAAGGTACCACTAGATGTTGATCACTATTTGACACAAATGGTGTGAATTGCATGGAAAATTCTATGTTCACCATTAACTCTACTATTAATAGGATTTTTTTCCAATCATTCATTGCTGGGTCTACGAACATAAAGAGAATCTTATGTAGGGTGTGATTCATTCAAACAATTAAACTATCAGTTTCAGGGTGAAATGATGTCGATGTTTGAGACTTACTGCCAAAGTATGTGTCCATCATGTGCAAGTAGTTTCAAGCAAAATTCTGATCTTGATCTGAGATTATGTGAAACTGCAAGCCATGGTATTTCACAATACCCAAAATAGATGAGCGGTCTTCTCTGCGTTTACATCAGAGGTTTTGAGGATAAAACAAGTCATCTTTTCTAGAAGATAAAAAACCACTAATGTTGTATCATGGCTATGGGGCGTGTCAGGAAGGCCGGTAACAAAATCTATGTTGACACATTCCCATGGAGTGCCAAGGATGGGAAGCTGTTGGAGAAGTCCACTAGGACTTTTGTTGCTAGCTTTGTTTCGAAGACATGGGTCACATGTCATGCAATACTTCAGGAAATCGACACTCCATCATGACCACCAACAGTGCTCCAAGAGTGCCTGTCCCATTTTGGTGGTCCCACGTGACCTGTGATTGGAGGATCATGGAACTTAAAATTGTCTTCATCTGATGGCTTCCTGAGTCAAGCACACCAACTTGTTCTCCATGCTAGTAAATACTCAAGTTTCCCACCAATCAATATCATTCTACATTTCAAGAGTCTTGAAATAAATATTCCATAAAGTATCCGATCCGGATCCTATCCATAAAGTTGTTGTAGTTTACAATCTCTTGTTGTGGTTGCCACGGAGGCAAGGGGAGATTTGGTTTCTGGCCATTAAATACCCACTCACCTGGCAAGGGGTTGCTTTGATTCCAGAGGCTGCTGGCACAGTGGATTGGTCACATTGATGTGTCTTGGTTTATAGTCAAAAGAACTATTGTGTTAATAATTGACGGGTTAAAAATCCCACAAACTATTGCTCCAACACACCCGTCATCTTCACAGGTTTAGCTACGTTTAGAAGTACACCAACCATTTTTGGTTGGTCACGACCATCACACCCCCTTCACCGTCTTCGAAGAAACAATACCACGTCTTCGAAGCATGTACCACAAAAAAGGAGATCTTGGTCACCTGTCACCTATCGTGTCTCTGTATGAATAAGCTTCTTGCTCTCATATGCAATAAGGTGGCCGGTTTTGCATGTTTACTGTTCTGACTCCTTTCACCACCGTCTCACATTGGACCTCTCATGGTTGCAATGAATCCAACAGCGCTAAGAAAGATGCTATGGAAAGAATTTCTTTGATTTTAAGAAAAGTGTTCCACATTCAGTTGTCCATTCTCAACACATGCCTTTTTTCTTGAGCCTGTTTAGTGGAGCTACCAACATTGGATACCCTTGCATAATTCCTTGAAAGTATGTTAGAAGGCCAAGGAAAGGCCAAAACTGCCAAACATTTTCCAGACATGTCCAATCCACTACAATTTGGATCTTTTGTGGGTGGACACAGACACCATCCTTGCCGCATTTGTATCCAAAGTATCTAAGTATGTCTAGTGCAAACTTGCACTTGCTTCCTTTTTCATAGAAAGCTCGTTTCTAAATGATTGCAAGGACTTTGCACAACTTTTCTATGTACTCTTCCATTGATTTGAAAAAAAAATAGGATCTCATCGCGGTAAACCAAGAAAAAATATGCGAGTTGCTTGGTGAATGTTTGGCTTACATCTCCTTGGAAGGTTGCCAATGCGTTCATCAGCCCATAGAAACAAAGTAGAATTTGATAACTTTCTGAGTATTATTGAAACACTATTATGGGCACATCATCTTCTGAGATGCGGATTTGATGTATCCCTGCGAAAAATCCATGGATGAAAAAAAACTTTGATCTTTGGATTTCATCAAACATGTCGTTAATCTGCGGTATCGGAAATCAAATTTTCACTTTCACCTTGTTCAGCGCCCGGTAGTTAATGCACAAACCACCGTTTATATTCATGAAAGGATCGGTGCATTGTATTGCAAGCTACCCAGCTCGATCCATCCTTTCACAAGGTGCTCTTTGAATTGGTATTCAACCTCTCACCTTTCTACGAGACAAAGGTGATACATGGATCAAAACGGATAAGTCACCTACACTTGTAGCAGAATCGCGTGTCCCATGTGTTGTTCTAGTGGAAGCTCAGCTTGTGGATCTTTGAATACATCCAAGAACTCTGCCTATGGGGATTCAATCTCTTGCAACGTGTGTTTCTTCATTTTTCTCCACTTTTTAACTGACAATCCTATCAAATGTGTTTCTTGACCCACATCCTACACAAGCAAGCACAGAATTTAAGTCGTGTGAGGAACAACTCCATACCCTAGTGATTTCCATATTAGCTCATTTTTCGGGACCTAATTATGCGATTTCCATATTCTCCCAGTTTTGGCCTTTTTCTCTTTTCACATGTGATTCTCCCATCATGTGCCCCTTTTCCTCCTTGTTTTTCATATTCTCCCAACCATCACAAACGTGTTTTCAAACATAGGCAAACGTCCCTTTGATAGGTTACACAGTCCAAGACAATATCAAGAAGTAAACAGAGTACACATGGATTGATTTTTGTGCTAAATGACGAGCTCCTCTGAATAAATATGTGAATAAAATTTGACAGTTCACGAAGGCCGGTAACTTTTGTGTAGGAAACCTCCGTGGAGATGTTTTTCAAAGTGATTCTCCCATGCATGCTGTATTTTTTGGAGGTAGAGGTAGGAAAACGGAAAATGGTTATCTTGAATGAATATGAAAAGCAGTACGTTGTTCAGAATCTGAGTAAAATGGCACTACCCTTTTTGGAGGATCAATCAGTGTGATTCAAACTCATCATAGCCTTATATATATGGAGCCAAGGATTACCAAGAACCACGTTGAATGGGTTGAGAAAGTTGAGTGACGCGTAAACTTTGGGTGATGACCTTTGGGTGTGTACCTCTGAGTGTAGATTTTTTATCTTTAGGTATCCATCACGGGTACCGTACGGTTGTCTCCAACGACAACTGCGCCATTCAATGGCTCATACTTCAAGCCCACCTGCCAGGTAAATCTGAGGCTAATGAAGGATTTGTCTCCTCCAATGTCTTGCAAAACTTTTATGGGAGTCCCTGTTAGGTTTCCTCTGAACTCAATTGTTATATTGCCTCCTCTCTTTCAATGAAAATGGCGTGATGACGGCAAGCCGAGTTGTAACTTTCATGATTCACCAATTTGGGTCCACATTTTGTGGTCGTGCATGAGTTTTGCAAGTACCTTCCAGTCTCTAAACTTGAATGCATGAAAATAGTGGACTAAAGGGCACCTTTTGTCCACCAGCCTTCTTGGCTTGGGGGCTCAAATGCTGCTTGTCCTTGACCCCACCACATTTTCCGGTTGTACCTTGAGCCACAGCAGTTTCCACATGAATGTTGCAACCTTGTTGTGGAAATGCGTTTGGTTGTGCATACAAGAAGTTCTTTGGGTTCACTAAATACAGATCTTTCATGTAGTCTCACAAAATCCTCCATGTCTTCCACCCCTACCTTGATGCGGTGGTGGTGGTGTTGTTCTTCAGCTTCTCACTGGACAGAATATCACGGAAGAAACCCAAGAGCAAGTACTTTTGATACTTGAACGTGTGGGTCCCATCTCTCTCATTGAATGTTTTGGCTTCGTTGACAAGTGTTTTTAACTTGCTCTCTTGTAACTCGAGAGAGGTACCCTGCTTCTTGACATTCAGGAGCTTATAGAAGGTGCACTCCACCTTCTCACGTTTAGTGAACTTCTTGTACATGATAGTTTACAAAGCCTCTTTCAACATAGGCTACTACTCAAGGTGAGGCTGCTGCGTTGTCCTCCTATTGGTAGCATAGTTGAATTGCTTGTCTTCAAGTTGCATCAAGGCATAGTCACCCTACTGACTAAGTGGATCTTTATGGATCCAAAGGAAATCTTTCATGTGGTTGAGCCATCTGGTTGGCTTTGTTCTCTTACGAAAGACATCCGCGTCATTAAGGAACGAATTCTTCATGGCTGGCGCGGAAGCCATCAAGACGGGCTAGTCATCATCACCATTGGCAGTGGTGTCAGCGACGAGTGCACGCTCTGGCCTATGCTGCACTGGCACCTGGGTGACATTTCTCATTACCTTGCTGATCTTGTTTCAACAAAGCTTCATTTTGTGTGCAGCAAGATGTTGAAGCTGAAAGTCCGGGTTGAGGTCCATTGTGCCCTGTCTGACGTGGAAGAGCAAGTTCGCGAAGGCCATTTTGAGCTCTAATTCCATCAATGTTATGGTGATGTCCTCCATGCCTCGTGGTGACCATGCATCTTCATCCATTAGAGGAGCCTACAATTGCATGTAACATCATCAAGAAGCTCCAGATTCTAATGGAAGCTTTTGTCCGCGACTTTATCGCGGTTGTTGTAGAGGTGCCTCACTATCTCAACATCGTCAGTAGGGGGCCCGTCCGTAGACCTGCCCTCTAGTGGTGGTGTAACTCCTCCAGTATCGGTACTGATTTTGAGCTGCCCTGATGCCTCAATGGCTACCTTGATGAGCTTCTCACATGCGGCTCTCATGGATCTCACTAAGTTATCGATGGGCTCATGCTCACAAGAGCTTTTTGCATGGCTACTTTTGGCACCTCTGCTCCTGTCCGCAGCCTTGCTACTGTCGGTAGCCTTGTTATTGTCAGTAGCTTCCTTGAGCTCAGCAGGCGCCTTGTTTTTCTCGAGTGATTGGATTGATTTTTCCATAGGCTGACGATGATTATTGCGATCCTCCTTGCCTTCGTTGTGATCATTGTCGTGCTCTTTGTTGGGATCCATGTTTGGGTGGTCTTTTCCGAGTGTTTCACCTGTCACGTGGGATTCGTCCACAATGTTCTCACCAAGAAGTTTTCTGGATTTTGTTTGCTCTTTGGTTTCATTGGGTGTTGTACAGGTTGCCATTGGCTTGGCTATCGTGCCCATGAAAGTGGCCCTCCTAAATCTGGAGCCCACCTCGGCGTGTGGTGAAACCGTCACCACCTTGCCCTTGTTGGTCTTTTCCGTCTTGGCACTTGGCATGCCCCCGCATCGTGAAACTAGCAAGCACAAGCTTGTGTGAGCACCGCTCAAAAATAGCTCCAAGAGTGGTCACATGTCCTTGGCATTTTGCTCTCACAATCGGTGAGGCGATTTAAAAAAAAAATCTTTCTACTTTCTAGGCTGCTATGTACGGCACAACCATCAGGTAAACTTCTTCATGCATTCCTAGGCCGCCATGGTCAGCTCAAGTTTTTTTTTTAAAAATGGTCTGTTTTCTATGCCGGCACGGCAGGCACAATCACATGGGTCCTATGCCGTGACTCATGGCACTATGTTCAAGAGTGTGGTGAATGATTGTGTGTGCTTCCTAATGCTTTTTATGACATCCATATTCATGAAAAAATGGGGTCCTGGGCCCCCTCTGTGCTGTTGCTACTTGGTACTTCCATCGGCAATACTCTATTACAAGGATTTCAAAGTCGTCGAGTCAGCCATGCACATCGGCTCATTTTGGCTCTCGCTACCAATGTTGCAACTGTGATCCCAGCTTCTACACAGAGGTCATTGTTGGAGTTTGTAGAAAGGCGTCCTATGCTCGTAGGAGGGGTTTTCTCCTCTGCATTGCTCAAGGGGACAATCATCATCAACGACCCATGTAGGGAGACTTGATTGCTTATATCTTTGGAGGCCCAATACACGTTTTACCTTGCTCCACCATTTTGTGTCCCAAACAAGGAGCTGTACAACAAAATTGTGAGTTCACACAAAGATTCCATTCATGAAACTTAATGTTTTCTCTAACGAATATTTTTGTTTTCATGCAACAGTGCAAAAATGTTGTGTGCGAGGCACGCCTGGCGATTTTGTGCCAAAGGCCTACCTTGCTCTCTTGATCTTTCTTGCTCACCCTCGCTCTTTCTGGCAAGGAGGTCAAGCAAGGGCAAGGACGCAAGGCCACGGGTCTTGCCCTTGAGGCCCTCGTGACATCTTAGCCATCACTCGAGCCATCAGCTTGATCTGTGGCTGGTGGCTGGTCGGCAGGTGGCCGATTGGTCACCTGACTGGAGGTTGGCCATCCAGCTGGCCAGCTGCCAGCCGCCGCTGGCTGACCGGCAGCTAGCAAGTGGCTGGCCACCGTTCAGCCCTTACTATGGAGAGGGGTGGATGTGAACTGGCCCCTCGCTTTTGGGAGGTGTGCGGGCTAAACCTTCCCTTTGTTACACACCTGTTGAATCAACTCCATTCATTGTTTTTGCGTCATTGGTTGCATCGGCTGTACCAGCTCCTTCATTGATGTTGACATCTTTAGTAGCATCGTGTGCAGTGGCAGATTTTACATCTTAGGTTGTACCAGTTCCACTGGTTGCACCAGTTGCACCCATGGTGTCGACTTCATATGCTTCATCTTTGGCATCAAATTCATTGGCCATTTCTGTGTCATCGGCTATGCCAGCTGCATGATCAATGGTGACAACATTAGGAGCATCAGGTATAGTGGTAATGTTTTGCTTCTTTGGCTGCACTACTTGCATTGGTTACACCAGCTGCAAACTTAGCGCTTCCATCAATAGCAACATCAAATTCATCTACACCCTTAGCTTCATTTGAAGCATAAGTTTGATTGGCTGTTTTTGAGTCATCTATTGCAGTTGATGCACCATCTGCACCCTTGGTTTGGACATTATAGGATCATCGACTTCATCGGCTACATAGAATTCACTGGCTGCATGATCAATCTCAACAGCTCTAGTAGCATCAGGTGCAGTGGTTGTGCCTTTGTCTTCAGTTGCATTAGCCCCATCATTTTCACTGATTCCACCAGGTGCATCAGCTCCGTCTGCATCCTTCATAGCATCAGCTCCATCATCTGCATGAGGTGCATTGGATGTATCATTTACATCAATAGTCTCAGTAGCATCAGTAGAAGTTATAGCATCTACGTCATCTGCATCATCTATAGTACAAGCTATAGTAGTTTTATTGGTTGTATTAGCTACACCAGCTATGGTGACATCGATCATCAGCACCAGTGAGCATCGAGGTTGGAGGAGTTTCAGGTGTACTAGCGGCACCTATACCTTCTACGTAATATACAGCATTAGTACCATTGATAGCATCAGCAACATCTACACAATCAGTTGTGTTGGATGCACCTACTGCACCCTCGGTGTTGACAACATCAGCTGCACCAGGTGCCTAAAAGAAGTGTCTACATAATCAATAACATCATATCCATTGGCACTATCAGGTGCATAGGATGCATTAGCTATGTTGACATCAGTACCATCAGCAACATATGTAGCTTCAGTAGAATCGGCAATATCAGTAGCATCTACACGATCAGTCGTGTTGACTACACATATTAAATCCCCAATTTCAACAATATCAACTGCATCATGTGCCTATGTATTGTCTCCATATTCCACAACAGTCATACCACCCATGGAACCAGTCATATCATCTACAACATGTTTCAAAATCTTCAGAATCAGTAGCATGAGTAGCACCACATGCATCAGATCTTTCAGATACAGGTGCTACACGAGCTATTCATATTGATCCTTCATCTTTCACTGATAGTACACTGGTCCCCGTGATAACTCGTACATGTGCAAGAGTAGGAGGGGCCTCTCATTTTGCTTTTCTCAAGGAAGATGCAGCACCCAGAAATACGTGTTCAAGATACAATGCTTAGGAGGACGAGATTAATTCCCTCATTAATGATCAACAGATCCAAAAAGCCATTGTCTGAGTGGCATTATTCACCATTACCCCCACAGCTTGGAATGTTCCTGACAATTTCTCCTCCTTGAGGTCAAGCTACTAAATGACAAGACTGCTACAAATCCGCGACCTCCACAAGACAGGTTCAACACCTTTCAACGTTTTTCTGTGAAAAACTAGTCGTGGCTGAAACAAGTTTGAAGTTTTCAAGAAATACACGAGCAGTCCAAATTCAACAACAAGACATCTTTAGCATTTGCAATTAAATGTGACAGACACTAACAGAGATACATGCGTTCATAAAGCAAGTAGCCAACAAGCATTGGACGGACATTGGGTTACATGTTGGTGACTGTGTCTTTCTTAACTCAATGAACACCAAGCTGCAAGGATACGAATGTGCAAAGCTTATTCCGAGTAGTTGAGCCTCTTGACCACCAAGGAGATGAGCACAACAGTTTTTGCCAAGATTCACTTACCTGAAAATATGGCAATCCACCCAGTTTTCACGTCTGTGAACTCAAACTCTACCAGAGCCCCGCAGAGACATACCTATCCCCGCAGAGACATACCTCCACCACTTCCTGTGGAAGTAGACAAGGATGCCGAGTGCAAATCTACAGAGACTATTGAATACAAATAGCGGGAAAAGACTATGGTGCAGACGGCATATCTTTAGTGTTCAAGACAACATTTCCATGTTTTGAATGCGTGTAGCATTCTCTTTCATGCGCTGTGTAGTTTGCTTATGATCCGCGTAATTCTTACAATACAAACGCGACTGGTTCTTCTCTAATTTTTCAATCGTGGAGGAGAATGATTCAGGTTAATTAATCAAACGCGTCGATGGCCATGACATAGTCCACTGCTGGAGCCACTATTCGTAGGATTGGCACTGAGGTCGGAGCATTTCTCAAAGAAATAAATGCTTCTTTTTTTCTATCTTCCCAACTCTTCTTTGTTGTTTGACGAGTGAGATCGGAGAGAGGAGCTGAAACCCGAGTGTAGTCTTTACAGATCAATTGTAGTATTTTTAGAACCCCCACAACACATGTATGTTCTAAATATTGGTCGGCGTCGGTCAATCACCAATCGCATCCACTTTCTTTGGATCCATTGTGATCCGTCCGCTGTGGATGATGTGGCCTAAAAACTCAATCGAATGGCGACCAAAGTCACACTTAAAGAGTTTTCCATTTAATTTATCTTTGTAAAAATCTTACAAACATTTTTAAGGTGTCCATTGTGCTCCTGCGGGGAGCAGCTGTGCATGAGGAAAATGTTGTTCATTGCCATCACAAGTATTGCAAGGGCATCGGTGAGTTCAAAGGGCATGACCGTGAACAGAATGTATTTGTATCTGACATGGAACGATGTTTTCTATATTCCCTTATCAGATGTGTGGATCTTGTAACATCTGATGCATAGCTGGATTTCGGTGAAAATTCTTGCCCCGCAGAGTTGGCTGAAGAGGTCACCTGCTTGCGTGGATGTCTTGATGAACCCATGATCGAGAATCTCATCTAACTGCCTTTTGAGTTTGGACAGTTTGTGGTCGCTCATTGGATAGGTTCCCCTGTTAGTCTGCTGTCTAGATTCAGGTCTATCTGGCGATGGATTCTACATTGCAAAGGGAACTCTAGAGGAAATTTGTGGAGAAAAACCCCTTCAAATTTCTCAATGAGAGATGCAAATGTCTTTGAGACGATTGTAAACTTGTCAGGTATCAAGACCGGTGGTGTTGCGTCTGTAACAACAATCTCATCTAGTTCTCTTCAATCCACGTGAGTGAGTTACACTTGTGCTCTAGGTCACAGACATTGTTTTCCATGACTAGCGATATTGGTTGCGTGTGACGTTTTGTGCCTGCTACAAATTCCTCTCATGTTTCCTCCTCTACTGCTTTCTGTAACCGCCATTGCATCGTGGGTTGCTCGATCATAGGGAGGTGCTGTTCCTTTCCACCAATACTGACGTTGACTGTTCCATTGCTCTAGTCTACTTGTGGATTGTACAGGTAGAGGAAATCTTTTCCAATACTGATTTTATAGTTGCACATTATGTAACTTCTCTAGACCATTACCTCGTCCAAGTTTATGATGTACAGCCAAAGTTGTTCATGACGTGGATGGATCTACAACCGTCCATCAACAAGATGGACGGTTGTACTTTTCCTGTACTTTTCCTTCAAACACCTCCCGATCGGTTTTCAATCCCAGATTCCGAACCATTTTGTTGCTAAAAAGGGTGTGAGAAATTCTGTCTTGTTGTGCCAAGAATGTTGTGCGACTTTTACAATCCCTCGGTTATGCTTGTAGAAGTCTTGTTGGTTGGCCGTCCCATATCCCTTGTCGATCTTTGCGATCTCAAGAACCCTCGCCTGTGACAATATGATCCATTTAAAAGGGCAGTTGGTTGATGCGGATTGCACTTGTCGGGAAAGAGGTTTTTTGTCTACTCTTGCGATATGCCGCTTCTCAACTCTCCATTTTTTTTTTACAATTTTGTCCCCATTTAGACTTTTTTGGCTGCCGCTTGCATCAGTCACGCGAGATGTGCCCAGCTTCCCGCAAGTCCACCATACCCATTGATCGTACTGATTGACAGCATGAATCTCCATCAGCAACAAGGCTTTCTTCAACTATGACCTCTTGCTGCCACGATATGGATTGTGGCCTTGGGGTCGTCAGCTATTGGATTCCTGTAGCTGAGCTTTGGAGTCGGTGTTATCAATGCAATCAGCTGTTGAGATTTTTTAGGGAAGGTCCTCGTGGATGTCGGATATGGCGATTTCTTGCCTGATGTGGTTGAGGACGCTTTTGTAGTAGAAAAAAGTTCTTTAGGGGAGGATCACTACCGGTGAATTTTGTGGAAGTGAAGTAGAAACTCGGATATTCTGGACTGCTGATAGAGGAATGGTGTATTGTACCATGTGTTACATTTCTTGTTTATTCTTCCAAAGCGTGCAAATGTGGCATGCGCAAATTCCATCCAGTTTTCTTGTGGATTCAGCAAGTTGTGCCATGCAGGACTGATCTGCTCAAGACGTAGAACTCTTGCAGTCAATGATGTGGGAGAGGTTAAGTGATTTGTTCATGCAGCTTTGTAGGATTCCTGTTGCCAGTGGATGGTCTGTAGATCAGACAACCAACTTAAAGCTGTGCCATGCAAGAGTGAGGCCGTGAGCCTAACTTTTTTCTTTCATATTCGACCCGAGCATTGGTGAAATACACCTCCAAACTCGTTATCCACATCTAGACTGTTGGTCCTTTGGATTTCACATAATTGAATGGCTCAGGAATTACCGATCAAATTTGGGGTTCGCTCGAGAGTCAGGGATTTCTCTTAGTGAATAATACTTCGCGCGCAGTACATTCTGAATCTCCTTATTCACCAAGTTGAGATGTTGGATCAAATGGATATTGAGGCTTTTGAATCCCATCAGCTTTTAGTACAGGTCTTCATTATTATGAGCCTGTCACTTGGTGCTTCTCATCATGCTCAGTGTCGTCCCAGCAGGCAATGGCAAAGGTGAAGGGTTTGTGGAACCCGAGAGGACCATCACCGGGTTGGCCGCCGGGGTCATCGGTGCTATGCCATTCATTGCAGAAGACACCTCTGCTGCCTGGTGTATGTGGAGATCGGCGTTGATCCTTTGTTGTTGATCCTCCATCACTAGCGTCTTCGTTGATTAGTGTTGCTCATTGTCGGGTGCACTCACTTCATTCATCTTCGTTGTTGTAAGTTCTGCAAACTCTTGAATGGTGGAGATGCACTGAACACTAGTGCAATGTTTTTGAATTGAAGCTAATGTTTCGGTTTCCCCTCCAGCGTCGATGCGCTCTAATACCAAATGTTACAACGAGCTGAACGTGATTAGTTCACAGGAAAAAGGTGCAGAGAAGAAGATGATTAGAGGAATGGGGACAACAGGATAACATGCATTCAGGAGTAGGTGTACTTTGATGACAAGTCTTGAATATTTTGAGCACATGTACACACATATATGACCAATTGCCTCACCCGTGAAACTGTGTATCAACAAGTTTATTGGGAAGTGAACAAACTAGTGAACACGGATGGTTCATAGAAACTACTAAATATCACATAGAGCCCATTATATTTTTCATTATATACAACGAATGTACATCTGGGCTTTGTAGACATGCATTTGTGTGGATGTTTTCTGAAAAATGTTTCCATGCAGGAATACACTTTTTGATACACTGATCAACAAGTGCGTGAATTTGAGGTGATTAACCATAACTCCGTATAAAATAGTAAGAAATATGATGAGACAAATGCTGAGTCTTGGGTACTCATGTCGAGTGATGCCTGCAACACCGCATCACAAGCGGATGCCTTGAGAAGCACCATTGAGAAATCAGGAGGTTTTAATTACATCGAGGCCCAGTTTTATAACACTCTAGCACCGTCAAGAATTCAACCAAAAAAATCAAAACATTGATACGGTTCACGAAATTTGTGTCAAGCATTTTAGAAAATGGTGGAATATGTAACATTCTTCAGGAACTTTGCACTAGAGGTCGGGACAGGTGGCCAACATACACTCGGCTGAAAAACATACATTTTTTTAGGTCAACGCACGATGGGTCCAAAATGTAAGGACTGAAATGCTGACTCGTGGAGTTTAGGGACTTGTGAACTTCTAGTGTTACGCCAAGTGGAACATGGATGGTTCACATGGATGCGGTGCGGGGCAGAAGAATATTTAAAGAATTTGAACAAATGGATGATTTGTACTTAGTAGTAAGTGTACTTCAACGACAAGTGTCGAACACATCGAGTGCATATACACAATGACGCGAATCACAATCAGGCATATTTTGAGTCTTGGATGCTTGGGTCAAGCAACGCGTGCGGCACCTCATTGTGAGTGGTCACTTTGAGAAACCTTGCAATAAAGTTAGCGATGTGAGCCTCTCAAATGGGCTATCGGTTGGTGTAGATTTTCTCTGACCGGACAAGAGACTGCCGTTTACTCTTTTCCTCTTCTGTTTCCTGACTCTTCTTTTTTTCTCTTTGAACTCCCCGTTTTTGGGCTTGTTGCCACCATCTCCAACAGTTGCGCGAGATATGTCCCAACTTCTTGCAAGTCTAGCTCAGTCGTTGATCACATTGATTGATGGCGTCAATCTCCATCGGAGACGAGGTTTCCGTTGACTGTGACTTCTCTCCGTCATGATAGGAATTGTGGCTTTGAGGATGCCATCCGTTGGATTCCTGCATCCGAGCATTAAATTTGGCGCTGTCGATGAGATCGGTTGCTATGTTTGTTCTGAGAAGGTTGTCTAGGATGCAAAATATGGTGATTGCTTGTTGAATATCGTATTTGAGGCTTTTTTTTAGTAGAAACAGAGTTCGTGAGGGGGGAGTCATTGCCGATGGTGATTTCATTGAAACTCCAAATCCACTCTACCATGTTGGACTACTGACGAAGGCGTTGAAGCATAGACAGTGCATCAAGCTTTTTGTTCATTTTTCCAAAGTGTGCAAGAATGGCGCAATTGAAGCCCATCCAGTTCTTAGTTGGAGTCAGAGAGTATTGCAAAGTCGGACTGATCTGCTTGAGAGGTAGAACGCCTATGGCTGACGATGTGAGAGTGGTCGCGCGAGCCGTTGATCCAGCTGTGCCAGTCTCTTGCTGTCGTTGCATGGTCTTTACATTTAACCACCAACTGAAATCCGTGCCACGTTAAAGTGAGAACAGGTCAAATTTCTTTTTTACGTTGTTGAGCATTGCATTGGTGAAGTAAACCTCCAAACTCTTCAGACACATCCTGCACGTTTTTCCTTTGGAGTTCGCAAGTTCGAATGAATCAGAGAATGCTGGTCGAGTTTGTGATTAACTTGTGAGTTGATGATTTCTCTTCGTACGTACTGCTTCTTGCGGGCGTAAATCATGTAGCCCCTCAATTGCCACGTTGAGTTGTTAGAGCAGGTTGGTGTTGGGGCTCTCGAGTCCCAGCACCTTCTTCTATAGGTCTTTGTTAATGCAAGCCTGTCAGCCGGTGCCTCCCGTTGTACAAGCTGTCAACCCGGCGGGCAATGGCGGGGGCAAAGGGTTTGCCGAGCCCGAGGGGTCCGTCTCTGGGTTGGCTGTCAAAGTCGTCGGCGCAGTGCCATTTTTCGTACAAGTTGCCTTTGCTGCCTGGTTTGCCTGGAGAGCATCATTTATCTCATGCTACTGATCCCCCATCACCGGAATCTCCATCAGTTTTTGCTACTTGTCGCCGGGTGTGCTTGCTTCATTCACTGTTTTTGTTTTGAATTATGCAGACTATTAGATGGTGGGGATGCACTGAAGAATCACGCAAGGTTGTTGCATTGTAGTTAAAGTGTTGATGGCCCCTCCACGACCACTGTGCTCAGATGCCTGACGCTATGCCGACCAGATTGTGGATGGTCTGAAGGGAGGAGGTGCGGAGAAGAAGACGATTCGAGGAATTGAGACAAATGAATAATTTGTAGGGTTCAATTGGTCCCATGCCCGCACTTTTGTAAATTAAATGAAGTGTGCCCAGGGTCTGAAGTTCAAATCAACCATCCCACTGGTTTGAATCTTGGTGTGCAGGATGCGATAACTTTCTAGTTCATTGACAGAATGCCACCATTTGGTTGAATTTTCATGAAATGTAGAAATAAATTAATAATATGTCCTCGGTATTCATTTGTTTTCACTGCTTGTTCTGAACGGGGCTGAACATGAGTCATCACTCATGATCGAGCAATGACTCGTCCCTTGTTTTCTTTTTCCTCCCAAACAAGTACCCTGTTTTACAATGCAAATTTCGTTTGAACTTTGCACCATTTTGGAGTTCAATGTTTTCTTTCCAGTACACCTGTTGGGCCCTGCCGACTTGGTCCCATAGGTGCCCGCTATCGCTCGGAAGTCATTTGGAGGGGGGGGGGGGAGGGGTTAGGTGTGGCTTGCACATAGAAATGGGGGCTTGGTGTGACCCAGAGAAACAAACAAAGAGGTGTTTTGTTTCAATCAAAATGAAGTGGAAATTCTGTTTTCATTTTCCCTAGGACTCGCAAACCCATTCCTTTCAAAAGTGTAAAACCCATTCAAACCCCAGCACCCTGAATTACATGGCAAGGGTTGGGGTTTTGTTTTTATGCGGGCATTTGCTGGGCCGCGTAGAAGCGGGGCCCAGCAAGTTCCTCTTCAGCATATGGGGAGTTTCTGCCACCACGTGCAAATACACCAAAAATACAATCAGAAATACCTAATGAACAATCAAACTATGGATTTTTTTGGACAAACCAGGACATGCCGTAGGGCTCTCATACTGAAAGGCTCTAGGGTCCAAGTAGGTGACGTTTTGTAAGCCAAACAATGCTGTTTAGCTCACAGAATGCTAATGATTAGACATCAACCAGACATCCACAACAAGACTGTTTTGGATGGCTGTGTGATATATAAGTAAAGAAAAACGTAATAGATAGATGTGGAGAGTGAAAATAATGGAAAAAATGTACCAGTTGTGTAACAGTTGTAACCTCAACAAACCAAAGATGATTGCACGTCAAGGTAGTTGTCAATTGACACATCGTATGTACCAAGTAGAATGATGTCGGAAATGTTGAAATTGGAAATGATATTCCAATGTTTTCCCAAATTCACCCAAGAGGACAACTAAACAAATGTCACGATACATGTCAAGTCTGTGACTGAGGGCATAGTTCTTTTTTATTTCAGTGTGGACACATCTTATCATTAAAGTTTCAAACAGGGGCAAGACTCCCGGTTTGAAGTAAAATGTCATGGAATTCTTCTTGAATGTAGTGCACAACGGGGGGATTTCTCCAATCCAGCTTAATTTGTGTTTAGCAACAGTAACTGTACTTTGGTGACAAGGGTCAAACATGTCGAGAACATATGTGCAATGACAAGAGTCAGAATGTATTTTAGGTCTTGGGTGCTCGAGTCGAGCGACGTGTGACGTCGCGTTGTGAGGTGTCGCTTCGAGAAACTCTGATGAGAATTCAACCAAATAGTATTGAAACAACAATTCAGTAAAGCTTGTGTTGACCCTTACGGAAAATGGTTGAAAGTGCCGAAACCTTTGCAAGCAAAACACCAAAGGTCAATGCAGGTGGCCAAAAAACCCTCGGCCAAACACCATAAAGATATCAAGGTCGACATGCAATGGGCCATGAGTGTGAGGACCACAATGCCTACTCACAAAGTATTGGGACACGTGTACGTTGTGGACGTAACATATAGGACGTAACATATATCTGCTTGTCTGGTCTAACACTTCTCATCGATGTATGTTTGCCGATAACTCTAAATCACTCAAGTGCTCCATGTTACGTACCAGACGTACTCAAGTCCCTAATCTTTTTGAATGGGTATCTCTGTCATTACGTAAATACCCCACTACACACTGAGACCTCAATTTTCACTTCAACAGTCAAGGCCCATTTGGCCAACTATCCTTGCCCTCTGGCGAACCTTCTCGCACTTACTGACAGCTCCGACCACTTCTGGGAATCATTGACAGAAGTGTCACGACCTTTCAATCGACTTCTAGATACATCAAGACATATCTAGATTCATACAAGTGAATCTTGCATCTTCGCCGTCGATCCTAGAAGCCCTCCAACTTCTTGGCAGAGCTTCTCAAATTTGACAATCAGGACGCCACTCCACGAGCGTCGCTCGATGATCAACCCAACGACCCCAACTAGACCACATTCGTAACTCGAAACTTGTATATATATATATATTTGTTTATGTTTGATCATTTCAACACTTATCATCGAAGTACACTTACCACTAATCATAAATCGCTTAAGTGTCCCAAAGTCGTAATTGTATCTTGTCTCGCAACTTCTACCTGTTCACCATCTACGCTGCATTCGGCGCAACACTTGGTATCAGAGCGCAATTTTGCTGGAGAGGCATCCAACTACTTTACCCATCCGAAGGACTACCTCACACAAGACGTCAGCGCATCCCACACGTCAAGACTCCAAAGACTTCATGACTACAACATGAAGCAATTGAGCGCATCCAACGACCAATAGCGGGTCTTTGGCGACGACTTTGGAAATGGAGGAGCAGACGTTCCTGTGCACACAAACCCTGAAGTGGCAGTGAACAATGGCATTCCGAACCATTCAATCCTACAAACTCAAACGGACCAACGGTCCTGATGTGGCTGACGAGTTTGGAGGTATACATTGCTGCTACTGGGGTCAACGACAATCAAAACAAAATTGACCTCGCTGTCGCGCTTTTGCGTGGCACGGCACTAAGTTGGTGGTTGGATCTAAAGTCCATCAAACAGTAACAAGAGACCGGCGCGGCCTCATCGACGGCCAAAGCCACCCCTCCCATGTTGCCGACTACAGGCGTTCTACCCTAGGAGCATATCAACCCGCAATGGCAATACGCGATGCCGCCACCAATCAACTGGAACAAGTTCTCGAGCGTGATGTTCTCACAATGTGGAAAACTAAATGAGACGTTTGACACTTGGTACAAGCTCTTGCCTCACAGTGAGCAGTCCAACGTGGTAGAGTACATGCAAAGATTTTGCGGGATCATCACTAGTGTAGACATGGCCCCTAACGAACTCTCTTTTCACTACAACAACGACCTCAAGCGAGACATCAGTTGATCGATTGCCATTTTTGGCATCCAAAACAACTTACTGCAGATGATTGTAGCAACAAAAAGGATCGATAGCGCCGACTACAATGCTAGGATTGAGGAATCCTACGGTTGGCGACCTCCCGACCACACTTACTATGAAAAATGAAAAGGCCGGTCCGGGAACTCCTCAACTCCGATGGACGTGGACGCCGTCGACTACAGATATACAGGCACCTGCTACAACTACAAAAAAGTTGGGCACATCGCTCACAGCTGCCGAAAAAAGCAACAGGCCAAAAAGGGGGTTGAAGTTGCAGAAAATTGAGTCAAGAAACGGAAGAGGGTATGAGTGAAAGGAGTTACTCTTGTCCGTGGGGAGCAATCTGTGTCAAACGATTGTCCATCTTGACAGCCCACGACGCCATAGAGGGTTAATGAGATTACAAAGTTTGACAAGGGGTACAAGGACGACCAAGTGGCGGTACTACTAAGAGCGCAAACTCCAAGATGTAAAAGTCGCAGAACGGTACCCAAACTATTGGATGGAGGAGCTTCTCATTGTTTCGTAACCAATGACATGGGTTACAAGCTGGGTTTGAAGACAGAACCAGGGGTGCTAGAAGGAAAAACCGTCGATGGGAGACTGCAAATACGAAGACTCCAAGAACCACTCAAACTGTAAGTGGGAGATCTACAGTGTGTAACGCTCTTGAGGTTCCGTCCAATGAGTGACCACAAAATCATTGGCAGACGAGATGTCCTATGTGGACAGAATTTGTAGGCTAACTGGAAGTGCAACAACGTCTACATGGAAATCAACAGTTCCAAGCGACAACGTCTGTGTGAAGGACGGAAGGGGACAACGGAAGCAGCACAAGTGGAAGCAGCGGAGGAAGTTGGAATAGTCCAAAAGTGACAACCTGTGTAGCCGATACCGCTCAATGTGGCCAAACATTGCATACCGCAAGGAGCTTGTGCGTTGCTCGTACCTCTTGAGCCAATGGAAGAAGCGGGAGTCGAAGCAGTTGACTCATCACCCTCATCATCTTCATCAACCTCATCGGCATCGGCAAAGTTTGTGATGGTACCCCAAAAGTTCGCACCACTCATCCAAGTCTGCAGACGTCTTCCCCGGCGAACGTTCAAAAACCCTACCACCTCAACAGGAAATTGACGATTGCATCAAGCTGAAACCGGTTAGCCAACCCACAGTTCGAGGAGCCTATCGAACGAGCCATCATGAATTGACTGAGCTGAAAAAGCAGCTCAACGAGATGCTCGTTCAGGGGTTCATGCGCCCATCCACGTCAACATACGCTACACTTGTAAAGTTCATGAAAAAGAAAACTAGCGAGATGTGGATGTGCATGGACCACTAGGCATTGAACGACTCTACCATCAAGAACCACTACCCTATTATCTGAGCCTACAAACTTTTTGACCGAATCCGAAGGGCTATAATTTTCACCAAATTTGACTTTCGTATCATTTATCACTAGATTTGTGTGGTAGACACCGAAATCAAGAAGATGGCATTCTGAACTTTCTACAAATGTTTTAGTTCATGGTAATTCCATTCGGACTCGCAAATGCCCTGAAGATGTTCATGGTAGCAATAAACAATATTATGGGCTTATACCTCAATAATTTTGTTGTGGTGTATCTTGACGATGTCTTGGTGTATCTTGACGACGTCTTGGTGCACAGCCACACACCAAAGGAGCATGATGGAAATCTTTGAAGAGTTCTAAAATATTCACAAAGAGAGAATTTTTTGGAAAGAATCTCGAAGTGCGACTTTGGTCCCAGTTCGATCAAGGTTTTGGGTCACGTCGTCAACGACGGGCGGATCACCATGGATCTGGAAAGAGTGGGAGAAGTCGCTGATTGGCCAAAGCCAACCAACGTACGAGACGTTTAAGTTCATCTCAGTTTCTAGTATTACTAACGCCGCTTCGTACGGGATTACGCCAAAGTGTCAGTGCCTTCCTCGAACCTCACTCGAAAAGAAAACGAATGGCGGTGGGAAAAAACAAACAAGAAGCATTCACCGCTTTATGGAATGCTCTGACCTCTATGCCAGCCCTACGATTAGCCAATCCAATGGTAGACTATGCCATGGCTATGGACGTCTAAGATTGAGCCATTGGCGCAGTCCTTGTACAAGACCGTGGCAACAGAGAGCAATTGGTTGTATGTATGTCAAGAAAATTGTGCGAACCGGAAATCAACTACGTGGTATACAAGGAGATGCTGGCAGTCGTACATGCATTTAAGACATGGTGGTGCTATCTGGAATGCTAGTGATGCATCATGCACACCAACCATCATGTGCTGAAACATGTGAAGACGCAGTCAAACTTAAGTCGACGTCAAACCCGACGGATGGAGTTCCTGAAATCTGGATTCGACTACGACATTGCCGACCAAGTAAAACCAACCCGGCAGACGCGCTCAGCTGTCGACCAGATCTGATGGCTGAGGCAGCAATGCTATAATTGTAGCAAGATCCATTATGTGAAAAATTGTTCACATGAGAATACGACTAACATGGCGTATACGACAAGCCATAAATCTGGTATGACACACCCTGTTGGCGTCGACAACTCACTCTCCAGGTGGTCATTCCACCAAACGATGAACTTCGCTGCATGCTGCTCAAGGAGTTGGAGGGAAAAGGCTGTTGAGGGAGTTGGAAAAAAACTATGTCTCCTGGGACAACATGCAATCCGGCGTGGCAAACTTCTACAAGTCCTGCGACAAGTGTGAACGACAAAAATCCCATCGCACACGGCCACCCGGACTTCTGTAACTGCTCCCCATTCCGACAGAACCATCGAATGACATCTCCATGGTCTTTGACACGGGGCTATCAGACACCCCTGAGGGGTATGACACATTCCTCATGGTTGTCGATAGGCTTTCTAAAATGTCTCACTTTATTCCGACTACGACCACCATCACCACCGCAGGATGGCTATTAAAGAAAACAAAAGTAGAGTGCGGCTACACAGCGTGCCAAGAACCATCATGAGCAACAAGGTGAGTCAAGTCACCAGCCGTTTCTGGCGCAAACTGATGACTTGCTACAGCAATCAGATCCAGCTTTCAACGGTGTTCCACCCTCAAACCGACGGCCAAACCGAGCGGACCAACCAAACGGAAAAACTGTCGGTTTGAGGGTGGAAGTTCTGCCAGGAGAACTTCCCCGGTAGGGATGTACATCTCCCTCCTCTTGTCCAAGTGGACGAGGGCACAGAGTATGTCATCGAGGACATCCTCGGCCATTGACAATGTGGTAGAAAAAAGGATATCTTGTCAAGTGGTACGGATACGATGTTACGCATAACAGCTAGGAACCCTACGAAAACCATCAAGACGTCGATCAATTGATCGACGACTATTACTACCGTCATCGGGCCACATGTGTACGTGCGTAGGGACATCGTGGCTAAAGGGGGTCAGTGTTATGTACGAGACGTACATCTGTCCCTAATCCTTGCGAGTGGGCATTTCTGTCATTGCATGAATGTCGTTGGGTCGAATGTCGAGCGACGCGTGCGGAGTCACGTTGTGAGTGGTCGGATTCAAGAAGGTCCGCCGAGACGTCGGGGGTCTTCAAGAATCAACGGTGAAGATGTGTGATGCATCTTTCTAAATCCTGATTTGTTGAGATGCGTTGAGATGTCGACCGAAAGGTCGTGGTAATTCAGTTCGTAAGTTCACGAGAGTGGTCGAAGCTGTCAGAAGGTTCGAGAATATCCACTGAGGGCGAGGCAGTTGGCCAGTTTTCCCCCGGCCATCAGTGTGAATATCACAGTTCTCGTGACACGATGGGCTATTTTTGTAATAACATAAATGCCCACTCGAGAAGATTAGGGAATCGTGTACGCCTGGTATGTAACACTTCCCCCCCCTTTTAGCTACGACGTTCTGGCGTGCGTGCAGATGTGGTCCGAAGACGTCGGTAGTAGCCGTCGATGAGATGATTGACGTCTCAGAGATTATCGTAGGGTTCCCTGGTGTTGTGTGCGGTGTCCTAGCCATGCCACTTGACGAGATGTTGTGTCGTCTTGCATCGTCATCGGTGGTCGAGGATGTCCTCAATCACGTACACCATGTCTTCGTCTACTTAAAGGAAGACAGAGGAGGGACATCTCTGGCAAGGAAGTTCTCTCCGGGTCTCTGTTGTGCTTGATTCTGCTGACATGGAAGACTGGATGACCTGGGCTAGTGTCCAAAAGTTTGAGTCGCGCAACCACAGGGGTTTGCATGCGCTCGATCTCAAACGATCCCAAAAATCGGGATTTGAGTTTTGAACAATCAGATCCGCAAAGTTTGATGTTTGCCGAGCTGAGGAGGACTTTGTCGCCAGCGGTGATGATGTCGTTGTTGTGATGTCAGTCAGCTGCTCCCTTCATTGCTGCTTGTGTCTTCGCGAGAGTCTGCCATGTTTCCTCCAAGACGGTGGTGAAGTCTCGGCGTTGAACGTTGACTACGAGAATGTTGCTACGGCTTTTTGGTCTAGATTGTGTGGTAGGGAGTTTGGCATACACCTCTTCGAACGGGATTTTACTTGTTGCGATAGAAACTGCCAGATTATATGCAATTTCAACAGTCATATTTTTGGGCCCAATCCATCCCATGAGGTTCGCATAGTGTTCAGAGCATTTGTTCAAGGTTCTGATTTGCCCGCTGGGTTTGACCATCGGTTTGAGGATGGAACGCTATTGAAAGCTGAATTTGGTTGGTGTAACAATTCATCAGTTCGCATAAAAAATGGTTGGTATTTGACCGTCTCTGTCACTCATCATGGTTCTCGGTACGCCGTGTAGCCGTATGATGTTGTTTAGAAATAGCTGTGATGTTCCCTCGGTGGTGAAGTTGGTCTTTGTCACGATGAAGTGGGACATTTTAGAAAATCCGTCAACGATCACAAGGATGGTGTCATGCTCCTTGGGTGTGGCTGGTAATCCGGTGACGAAATCCATGGAGATGTCTGCCCATGGTTCTGTTGAAGCTGCTGTAGAAGTCCGGGTGGCCTCATGCGACGAGATTTCTGTCAATGACAGGTATCGCAGGTTTTGCAGAACTTGGCTACGTCGGATTGCATCTTGTCCCACCAATAGTTTTTTTCCAGCTTCTTCAGCATCTTCTCCTATCTGCAGTGTCCACCTAGACCACTGTCGTTGAATTCTTTGAGTAGCATTCGGTGAATTTTGTCGTTTACGAGAACAGGCACTTGACAAGTGAAGCGACGACGCCAGCAGGGTGCGTTGAACCAGAATTTGGTTTTATCATATCCGCTGTGCTGGTCGGAGCCTCATGCAAACAATCGCTCAAGGTATGGGTCTTGCTGTAGTTGTACGGTTGCCACGTCGGTCATTAAATCTGGTTGGCGGCTGAGTGTGTTTGCTGGATTGGTTATGCCTGGCCATTAATCAATTTCGTAGTCAAACCCAGACTCAAGGAACTCCATCCATCGGATTTGATGTCGGCTGAGATTCGGCTGCGTCTTCAAATATTTCAACCCGTGGTGGTCAGTGCGCACGACGCATCGGCGATACTCCAAGTAGCATCGCCACGTCTTGAATGCATCCACTATCGCCAGCATCTCTTTTTCGTGGACCGCATAGTTGAGTTCCGGTCCTCGCAGTTTTTGAAACATGTAAGCGACCGGTTGTTTACCGTTGCCTTGATACTTCAGAAGAATCACACCAATGGCTCAATCTGATGCATCTGTAGCCACGACGTAGTCGACCGTCAGATCCGCTAATCATAAGGCCGGTGTCGAGGTCAGAGCATTTCGCAAAGCGATGAACACTTCTTGTTTGCCGTCTCCCCATTGCCACACATTTTCTTTTTGAGTGAGGTCGGAGAGAGGCGGTATCACCCGTACGTAGTCTCGCATGAATTTCCTGTAGTAATTGGAAAATCCAAGAAACTTGAATTTCTCGAACATTGGTCGGTGTCAGCCAATCATAAGCTGTTGCCACTTTTTTCAGATCCATGGCGATGCATCCACCATTGATGACATAACCCAGAATCTCGATCGAACGAAGACCGAAGTCGCATTTCAAGAGTATTCCAAAAAAATCTCTTTGGAAAAGTATGAGAATTTTTTGGAGATGTCCATCGTGCTCCTTCGGGGTGTGCATGTACACCAGAATGTTGACGAGGTATACCACAACAAAATCATCGAGGTACGGATGGAAATTTTTGTTCATTGCCGCAATAAACGTTGCTTGGGAATTTGTGAGTCCAAACGTCATAACCGTACACTCGAAGTGCCCATAGCGTGTTATGAATGTCTTCTTGATGTTGGCGGCTGCCACGCGTATCTGGTGATATACGTTGAGTAAGTTGATCTTCCTGAAAATACGAGCTCCTCAAAGTTGGTCAAAAAGTTCATCAACTCGGGGAAGAGGGTAGCGGTTCTTGATGGCAGCATTGTTTAACAGTCGATAATCCACGTACATCCACATTTTGTCAGTTTTCTTTTTCACAAATAGTACAAGTGTGGCATATGGTGACGTGGATGGACAGATGAACCCTTGACCGAGCATCTTGTCGAGATGATCGTTCAGCTTGTGATCGCTCATCAGACAGGCCCCTCGGACGGTAGGTCTCATGTCCGGCTTCAGTTTGATGTGATGGTCGATGTCTCGCTGAGGAGGTAAGGATATCAAAAGTTTTTGGGAGCGGACTTTCGCAAACTCTTGGATAAGGGACGCGAGATCTTTGGGTACCATCGCAAACTTTGTTGCAGCCAATGAGGCTGACGAGGCTGATGATGAGTCAGCTGTTGCCACTTCCGCTTCTCCCATTGGCTCTAGATATATGAGCCACGTATGAGCTCCTCGTCATATACAATGCTTGGCCACATTAAGCGGTATCGGGTACACAAGTTGTCACTTTTCGGCTTCCGTGACTTCCTCTACTGCTTCGACCTCTGTTGCTTCCACTATCGGCCTTCGTCTCGCTCGTAAAAGTTGTTGTTTAGCTCCGTCAATCTCCACGTAGATGTTTCCATTGTTCCAGTCGACCTACAGATTGTGCAAGTACAGAAAATCTTGTCTGAGGATGATTTTGTGATCACTCATTGGATAAGACCTCCACACTGTTACATCCCGTAGATCTCCCACTTATATTCATAGTGGTTCTCAGACTCTCCACATTTGTAGTCTCCCGTCGACGATTTTTCCTTCAAATACCCCTGGTTTGATCTGCAAACCTTGCTTGTGAACCATGTCATTGCTTACAAAGCTACATGAAGCTCCTCCATCCAATAGTAACAGTACCATTCTGTAACTTCTGCATCCTTGAGGTTAAACTTTTTGCAGGTACGCCAGTTGGTCGCCCTCGTACCCCTCGTCAAACTTTGCAATCTCAAAAACCCTCTGTGACAATATCGGCCGTTTAGGTGGGTGATCGTTCGGCACAGGTTACTCCTCATGGACAAGAGTTGGGCCTTTTTACTTTTTGCCCTTAGTCGTTTCCCCACTCATTTTTCTGCGACTTCCTCCATTTTTGGCCCGCTGCTTTCTTCGACAGCTGCGGGCGATGTGCTCGACTTTTTTTTGTATTTTTTGCAGTTTCGTGTGTCTCTCTGGTTAATGGCGTCTACTTCCATCGGAGTCGTAGAGTGCACTGACTGGTCCTTTCCATTTCCACGGTGATTGTGGTTACGAGGTCGCCAGCCGTAGGAGTCCTGGATCCAAGTGTTGAAGTCGGTATTCGCCATCCTTTTTGCTGCTGCAATCATCCGCGGTAAGTCGTTTTGGATGACGAAAAGTAGCGATTGCTAAATGGATGTCTCGCTTGAGGCCGTTACAATAGTGAAAATAGAGTCCGTTGAGGGTAGTGCCTGCTCTGATGATAATCTCACGGAATCTCCGCGTGCACTCCGCTTCGCTGGAATGCTAACGTAGATGTTGGAGCTTGTACCATGCATCGGACTTCTCGTTCACTCGTCCAAGGCGTGCAAGCATCGTGTGCAAAAATTTGTTGTAGCCGGTTGGTGGCGTCAGTGCGTCTTGCCACTGTGGGTTGATCTGCTGTAAGGGTAGAAGGCTTGTGGTCAGTGATGTGAGACGGGTGCCGTGAGCCGTTGATAATGATCGGCCGGTCTCTTGCTGTCGTTGCATGGTCTTTAGGTCAGACCACGAACTTAACGCTGTGCCACGCAAAAGAGCGACGACAAGGTCAGTTTTCTTTTGATCGTCGTTCACCCCTGCAGCGGTGAAGTACACCTCCAAACTCATCCTCATGAGTTTCCACAATCCAGCGGTTATGGTTGAGCTGGAAGAACTTTGGGTTCGCTTGAGAGGTGAGAATTTCTCTTGACGAGCACCGCTTCACGCCCACTTGCATTGCGAAGAGCCTCCATTGGGACGTTGAGATGTTTGAGAAGGTGGTTGTTGAATCCTTTGCGTGCGGAGATCCTGTTCGCCAGTTCCTTCTTGATATGCGCCTTTCGTCTAGTGCCACATGTCGAGGCTAACAGTTGGGGCGGCTTGTTCATCGCTGTTGAATTCGCGACTCAATTGGCCGTTCAGGCCGTTGGGGTAGTTCCAGCTGTTGCAAATCCAGCCATGCCAGCATTCGCTCTCGCTTTAGGATTTGTGTTTATCGGTACGTTCTACCCCTCCATCGTCGAAGTCGTTGGCGAAAACCCACTGCTGGTCGTCGGTTGCGCTCGCTCGCTTCACGTCGTAGTCGCAAAGTCTGCGAAGTCTTGATGTGCGAGATGCGCTGAAGACTTGTACGAGGTAGTCCTCCGAATGGGTAATGTTGTCTGATGCCTCTCCAGCACCGTTGTGCTCTGATACCAAGTGTTATGATGAACGAAACCTAGATGGTGCACATGTAGAAGTTACAAGGCACATCACGATTAGGAATTTGGGACACTCTAGCAATGTATAATTAGAAGTGTACTTCGATGACAAGTGTCAAAATGATCGAACATGTATATACAAGTGACGTGTTATCAATGAGGCATAGTCGAGGTTATTGAGTCCAATGTCGAGCGACGCATGTGGAGTCGCGTCGAGAGTGGTTGGATTCGAGAAGGTCCACCGAGAAGTCAGGGGTCCTCGAGAATCGACGGTGAAGATGCGTGATGCATCTTTATAAATCCCGATTCGTCCAGATGCGTTGATAACTCAACCGAAAGGTCGGGATACTTCAGTTCGTAGGTTGCAAGAGTGGTTGAAGCTGTCAGAAGGTTGGAGCATATCCACCGAGGGCGGGGCAGTTGGCGAGTTTGCCCTCGGGCGTCGGTGTGAATATCGCGGTTATCTGCGACGCGATGGGCTGTTTGTGTAGTAACACAAATTCCCACTCGAGAAGATTAGGGACTAGTGTATGTCTGGTATGTAACAAAACTCATCGCATTGCGAGACTGCGATAATCACTCTGACTGTTGAGGGCCAACCGGCCAATTGCCCCTGCCTTAGTGAATCTTCCCAAACCTTCTGATAACTTCGACCACTCTTGTGAACCTACGACATAAGCATCGCTACCTTTCGGTCGACTTCTCGACACACTGAGACGAATTTTGATTTATAAACATGCATCTCGCATCTTTATTGTCAATTCTTGAAGACCCCCGATTTCCCGACGAACCTTCTTGAATCTGACCACTCACGACACGACTCCGCACGGGCAGCTTGAAAATCGACCCAAAAACCATGAAAATGTCTCATTTATAACTCGACACTTGTATATGTATGCTCCATAATTTCGACACTTGTCATCGAAGTACATCAATCTGTAATAAAAAATTGCTAAATTGTCCCATATTCTAATTCGTATTCTTCCTCATAACTTTTACTTGATCACTATGTACGCTCAGTTTGGCATAACATTGAGTTGGTTCTGGTATGAGGAGCTGGGGCATAGTGGTGACACCTCCCTCAGAATGGTGGCAAATGGAAGTTTGTCCCTTCACCTTTGCGGCCTCTGTTCAACTCCAGGCTGCTCTTTTTGCTTTCATCCCCTTGAACATTAAAGGGCGTAGTCCTGAGCCGTTGGGCTCCGGCATGACAGAGTCGGCGAAGGCGGTAAAGGAGGTTGGCGAGCTGATGTGGCATTGCGAAGGTCATTGGAGTTGACAGGGCTCGCGATTCCTAATTGGCGAGCACTCCATGCCGGTAGTCTACGGTGGCTCCACGGCATCGATATCGAAATGGCTTGTGATTAGTGGAGGGTTTTCCAGCGCCATCTTTTTACCTGCCACAGCTGCCGGGCCTGAAATGAGAGCTGACTCTGCGGCATGCGGCACTCTTGTCCGGCAGACATTTGAAAATCAATGGACATCTTTGTTTTATATTCATCCATGGTCCGATGCAGTGGATCCTGGTTTGTCGAATTTTCCTGAAAACGTCAAAATTTAAACAGTCGAACCTTCTGAAACCCAAACAGCGGACGAGTCACTCCGGTCTGCCGTAGACCGGTTTAGGCGCGAACCTAGGACCAGTTTGCGGGAAAAACACTGCGGCAGTCTGCGGCAACGTCCGCGGGATTGTCTGCGGCAGTCCCTGCGGCAGACATAGCGAACGCGCCTTCCGTGCCGTGCCGGAGTCCGGCGGCTCTGGACCACGCCCAACCAACCGAAGTGTTCTGAAGCCGCGGAAAGTCCGGCCCAAGCTTGCGACTCTGCGGCCGTGCCGGCGGCGGTGGTGGCAGCGGCAGCAACATCCATTCAAGACTTTCCCCGCGAACCACACTGGCACGCGCAGGCACAATGGCGGGGGAGTTCGTGTACCGCATCAGCCCTGAGAGCGAGTGGCAGGCCGCGCAGGAAAGCGGAGAGTATGGCGGCGGCGACTTCGACCGATCCAGCGGCTTCATCCACCTGAGCACGCTGGACCAGGTGGGCGGGTGGTTGTGGTGGTGACCTTGGGGAGAAACCATGTTCCCCTGCTTTGTTCAGTGCACCTGTTGTGTTGGTTTGTTCAGTGCACCTGGTGTGTTGTTTTGCTCAGTGCACCTGGTGGGTTGTTCTGTTCAGTGCACCTGGTGTGTTCGTTTGTTCAGTGCACCTGGTGTGTTGTTTTTTTCAGTGCACCTGGTGTGTTGTTTTGCTCAGTGCACCTGGTGGGTTGTTCTGTTCAGTGCACCTGGTGTGTTCGTTTGTTCAGTGCACCTGGTGTGTTGTTTTTTTCAGTGCACCTGGTGTGTCGGTGTGGGGTGGTGTGCTGGTACAAGATGGTGTTTTCAACATGGATGCATGATGACTGGCCTCCTGTAGCGCTGTGATGTATGTGTCAGTGTGTAGGTCGTCCGCCTGTGAGATGTTAGTTTGTGTCTATTGTGGCGAAAGTTTGGCACTGCCATATGTGTGTATCTCCGTCCCCGTCCCCCCCGCCCCCCACCGTCTACTCCACCAGGTTGCAGGCCTTTGTTCTGCTTTCTGGGCACCTGCTTACTTGGCTGTGGTCCACACAACTTCCTGGCTGTCTGACTCGTGGCCGCCTGCCCAACCCCCAATCCCCTCCCCTCACTGGTCAGATGTCCACCTCGTCCGCCCATCCGCCGGTCTGTCGATGCTCCCGTTGCTCCGTTGCCTGTTGCTGCATCGTTTGCTGGCCTGCCACCCTTACCCCTCTCCTGCCATTGCCACTGCCTGCATGCCCACCCCTGTCTGTCCCACCCCACCCAGCCCCACAGTATAATGGTGTCCCTGCCCATACCCCGC
>SZWC01011923.1:30983-54094 GCA_023375785.1 Penium margaritaceum
GGGGGGGGGGAAGCGACGGCCACGGAGGCGACCGCAGGGGAGGCGACGGCAGGGGATGCAAGAGCCTCCGTGTCATGGAGCTGGGACTCTAGACAAGCCTCCTCAATGTGGAGGAAGAGCTCGTATGCCCAGGGCATGAGGGTGTCCTGGGCCGCCATGGTGGAGAGGACGTCCTGGGGGTAGTGCACGAAGACGTCTGCGTACGCGCTGGTGGCGTCGCACTTGATGGTGAGGAGCACGGACAGAGGAGGGGCAGATTTGGTGAGATGATGAAGGATGTCCTCTGCCGCTGCCAGTAGGCAGTGACCGTCTCGGTCTCCCCCATGTGCAGGGAGTTGAACTCCCGGAGCAGATGGCTGGTCTCAGCGTCGCTGGACAGGCGATGGGGCCGAGTGAGGATGTGCCATGCGGATGCAGGGTCTGGGATGGCGCCAGTGGTGAAGTCTCCGAGGAAAGGCTCTAGGGCCAGGCGGGATACTGGAGGGGCGACTGGGACGAGGGCACGGACGGCGCAACCAGCGTCATTCAGCTGGTCGGCCTGTGCGACATAATAAGGGAGTGTGTAGTATGCCCACAGGCCCTCACCTTGCACCCATATCCGGAAGCTGAGCTCCCAGCTTCGAAACTGCTCGCCGGCCTAAAGTGGCGGCGACGGCGTCTCAAAGTCCTTCTGCCTGCGGCCGGCGCCCAGAGTGGGCCCAAGGACGGAGGTCATTGTCTGCTGCTGGCGCTGAGTCTGCTGTTGTGCTAGGTAGTGCGTGGCAGCAGACACAGCTGGGCTGGCGTGCCCTGGAGGGATGAATGATGGCAGTGCATCGGTGGCAGTCTGGAAGGCTAATGGCTATAGCGCTGCAAGCTACTACGTCAAGGCAGCGAGCTGTTGCTGAAGAGCAGCGAGGGGGTCAGGGTTGCTGCCAACAACACCAGTGGGATGGTGCTGCTACAACTACTGTTGCTGCTACGGCTGTTGTAGCTGTTGTTGCTGCTGCTGCTGCTGCAGTCGTTGCAAGAGAGGAGGGCTTGGGGTCCCCAATAGAGGAGGACCCCTCCCCACCGGGGCTAAAAGCCATGGTTTGATGCCTCTTGTTTTTTTTGTTTTTTCCTCTTTGTGTTGCTCATCTCAGCAGTGGCTTGGGGCAGTGGGAGTTCTACCCACCCTTTGGTTGGCGTCCCCCTTCCCTTTCTCCTTTTTTTGTGTTGATGATGCCAGCAGTGACGTCAGCAGCGGGATGCTGACGTCAGTAGCGGTGGTTGTTGGGGCTGCTGCTGCTGCTACTATTGCTGCTGCTGCAACTGCTGCTATTGCTGTTGTTGCTGGAGCTATTGGTGCTGCTACCGTTGCGGCTGCTGCTACTACTGATGCAGGTGGTGTTGCTGTTGCTGCTGCTACGTTGCTACTGTTGTTGCTGCAGCTGGTGTTGCTGTTGCTACGACTACGGCTCCTGCTGCTGCTGTTGCTGCGGCTGTAGTTGCAGTAGCAGCTTCTACTACTGCGGGCTGCTGCGGCTGCTGTGACTGCTATAGCAGCGTCAGAGAAAAAAAACGGGTTGGTGGATATTTTTTTGTTCTCGTTTTTTTTCTCTTCCTTTTTCGTACGTCATTGCGGACAGCTGCCCGCTATCTGCTGCGAGCAGTGAGATGCTGCTCGCTGGCAGTAGCAAGCTACTGCTCGCTGGCAGCAGCGGGCTGCTACTCGCTGCTTGCATGCTACGGGCTGCGAGTAGCAGCAGCTGTTGCTGGCTGCTGCCAGCGGCTACTCGCTGCTATTGCTGCAGCTCGCTCTTGCGCCTGCTGCAGCCCGCTGCTGCTGCTGCACATTGTTGCAGCTGCTGCGTGCTACGGCTGTTGCTTACTGCTGCTGCGGGCTGCTGCTGCGGGCTGGTGCTACGCGCTACTGCTGTTGCTGTTGCTGCTGCAAGCTGCTACTATGGGCTGCTACTGCTGCGGGCTACTACGAGTTGCTGCTTCTACCTGCTGCTACTGTTGCACGCAGCTGCTACTGGTTGCTGCTGCCATTGCTCGTTGCCGTTGCCTGCGGCTGCCACTGCTGCAAGTTACTGCTGTTGGGTGCTAGTGCCAGTCACTACACCTGGGAGACGTTGCAACGTGCGTCGTCGCCCGCAGGTGTCAGATGCGGCCTGCCGCTCACCTCCTCGCGGCGTGTGGGGGTCAGTGGTGCTGAAAACTTCGGTAGCATTTCCCCTGGCCCAGTTGCCGTGGGAAAAAATCTGACGCCTCCACCAGGCGGGTCAATGCTGCCGGAAACAATCCGGCAGCATTTCCCCTGCATTGGCGCGTATGGGGGTCCACCGGCATTGTCTGGCACCTGTACGTCAGTCTTCTGCTGCTGCTGCTACGCTCTAGCTCTGATACCAAGTTGGAAAACCTAGGCAACAGGTTGGGGCAACAGCGTTCTTGATGCAGCGTGCGGGCTTCCACGCTCGTTGCTTAAGTCAGCTGCCCCCTCAGTCTGCTGCTCTAGAGTCTAAGTCTGGAAGCTCTGAGTTTGTTACTCAGAAACGCGCGTGCCAGTGTTAGCGTCAGAAAGTAGCTGAAAACTGAAAGTGACTGATTGGGAATGAAGAATGAGCAACAATGGGAGACCCCTCCAAGTTCTAGCTGCCCCCCACTAGTGTAGAACTTGTTACTCAGCTAACAAGCCAATCAGAAAATAGTCCGACCTATTTTCTGGCAGGCAGGGTTTTCTCGGTGAGCCCAACTAGACGCCCGACAGCCCAAAACCCGGGCGTCGTCCGTTTTGCCTGAAAACAGGACCATACGATAATACCAACGCTGCGAACGCAGTCGTGTGGTCAGAATCAGCTAGAAAAATAGCAGTAAAGAGTTATGGCTGCCCGAACCCGGGTAGTGCCTACGACAGTCAACGACGCCAAACAGGGCCACATAGTAGGAGACATGGACCCTAGGCACAGCAAGATGCTGCAGACGCAATGCCACAACTAGGAACAGAGCTGGGTGCACAGAAACAGCATCTGCAGTGGCGGTGACCGCCGGCGGCCTGACCGCCGAGGAGGCCTGCCGATGGAGCTGAGTGCATTGCCAGAGGAAGGAGGCTCCAGCGAATGATGCATGGGCCTCAGCACGCGTCGGCTCCACCGAGCGACACTCCAGCAGCGTTGATTCTCGCTGTCAGTCATCTGCACGCCGATGTACACTAGCGGGGAGGACACAACAGAGTAGAATGAGAGATGCGCGAAAGCCAACAAGACCCCTCCAAGAACAAGCCTTCCCTATCTCTGTAGCTCTTGTGACTCAGTTTAACAACCAATTAGAAATTAGCTCTATTTTCAGGCAGGCGTGTTTTCTCGGTGAGCCCTGCCAGACGGTGGACGGCCCAAACCCGGTCGTCGTCCGTTTTGCCTGAAAATTGGACCATACCATAAAACGCACTCTGCGAATGTAGTGATGCGGTTAGAATAAGCTAGAAAAATAGCAGTGAGGAGTTATGGCTGCCTCAACCCAGGCAGCGTCTACGCCAACCCCCACTAGCAACATTGCGAGAAAATCATGAAACTCTGACCCAGGGCATGACATGGCATTGTGAACGCAACAGTGCAGTCAAACACAACGCTCTACGCGTGCAGGCAGCATAAGCAGCGCCACTGCCTGCCGGCGGCACGATCGCCGAGGAGGTGTGCCGATGGAGCTGAGCATGAAGGAGTGAGGAGGCTCCAACGATTTACGTGTAGGCCTCGACATGCGTCGGCTCCATTGGATGACACTCCATCAGCATTGCATCTCGCCGTCAGTCATGTGCACGCTGATGTACACAAGCTGGGAGGACACCAAAGTACAAGTGTGAGATGTGAGACAAAAATGAACCATTTGTGGAAAGGAGGGTTTCCTCGGTAAGCCCTGCTAGACGGCCGACAGCCCAAACCTGGCGTCGTTCGTTTGCCAAAAAATTGGACCATACCATAATGCGCATGCTGCAAAAGCACTCATGTGGTCAGGATCAGCTAGAAAAATAGCAGTGAGGAGTTATGGATGCCTAAACCCATGCAGCGTCTACGCTAATCCCCGGTACCAATAGTGCCAAAAAATCATGCGACATGGATCCTAGGCATGACACATCGTTGCGAACGCGCAACAGTGCAATCAAACAGATGGGGCAACCGGTCTTGATGGATTGGCGGACACAGATGAGGCAGCCGGCCTTGAGGGACTGGCGGACACGGACGAGGCAGCCAGCTCTGCGGGGCTGGCGGACACGAACGGGGCAGCTGACCCTGAGGGGTTGGCAGACACAGACGGGGCAGCCGGCCCTCAGGGGCTGGCAAACACGGACGGGGCAGCCGGCTCTGAGGGGCTATCGGATACAGATGGCGCCCCGTCCGTGTCCGCCAGCCCTCAGGGGCTGGCGGACACGGACGGGGCACCCAGCTCTGTGGGGCAACCGGCAAAGACGGACATGCGTACGTAGACAATGGAACGCTCGGACGTGGCTGGACAAAGGACAGACTCACCACTCCCCCATGCGATAAGAGGAACATTGACGCGCCGGAGCAAACAAGGTTGCGGGGAAACAGGTCCTCAAAGAAGAGGGTATCGCGGGACTCGATGATGTAGTGTTGGGTGGGATCCCATAAGCGCCATACCTTTGACTGACGCGAGATGCCAAAGAAGGTGCACGGACGACCGCGAGGCTCGAGCTTGCCACCCTGTGCGGGACAGGCAACCACACGATGGCTACGCAACCCCAAACGCGGGCCGGTCGTAGGTCGGCGCGTTTCCTACACCACTGCTGGTATGGGGTGGACTCACAAGGAATGGGTGCGTGGGGAATCCGGTTCCAGACCCACGTCATGTAGGTCATGGCCTCAAAGTAGAAACCGGCAGAGATGCCAGATTCAACTCGCATGGTGCGGACGGCGTCGGCCATGGTGCGGTTCCATCGCTCAGAGACGTCGTTTTGGGTTGGCGTGTAAGCGTCGACGTCTCATGATGGACGCCACGGGAGGCGAGGAAGAGTGTGGTCTTCCCCAGAAATAAACCTCCGTGATCAAAATGGAAGCGACGGAGGGGGCCACCACATTCGCATTCAGCGCGGACAGGCCAGTCCCGAATGGTGGGAGCGACGGTGCTCTTCTGCCAAAGGCAGAAGACCCAACAATAGCAAGAATAGTTGTCCGCAAGGGTCAGGACGTAACGAGCGTGCTTGCCAAATGACTCTGTCGGGAGGGCACGCATGACATCAGAGTGAATTAGGTCAAGCGGGGCGAATGCTCAAGAGGCAGAGAGGGGATAGGTGGCACGGTGCATCTTGCCTTGAGCGTAATCAATGCACTTGGTGGGAGACGGTAGAGGAAAGGAGGCTGAGTCAAGGCATATGGCCAAAGGCATGCAGTCAACAGCGGCAGAGTGGACGTGACAGAGGCGGCGATGCATGAGACGCATGTGTTGCGGAGACACGGTGCTGGTAACAAACACATGGCGTGTATCTGCCGACGAGGAGGAGATAGAGGTAGAAGCAGACAGGCGTGGTACGTGCCACAAGTTGCCACGAGTGGTGGCATGCAAGATAACACAACCAGACGGACGCGACGATACAGTGCACACACCACGCGAATGTAGAATGTTCCTACTCATGCGATCAAGGGCGGCGACAGTCAGGAGGCTGAGCTCAAGGCCAAGGACAAAGAGAACACCAATCAAGAAGACATCACCAGCAAGACCACGGAAATGAACGGCGCCAACACCATGAACGGGTAATACCTGACCAGAGCACGTCCAAACCCTGGTGACATTGGTGACGGAACCAAGAACACTGAATGCCTTACGCGAGGCTGTCATTTGATGCATAGCCCCGGAGTCGATGATCATGGTCTGTGACGGATCATGGACCGGTGTGGCCAGGTTGCTGACAGACATATGGTAATGGGCGAGCGACAGTGACGAAGTGGACAGAGGTGCGATCCGGGAGTTCCAGTCATCTGGCCAGGCGACATTGTCACGAAGAGGAGTAGGAGGAAAAGGCACGATAGAGGACGGGATGGACAAAGATACTAGACATGATCGTAGCACTGACTACGTCATGCAGAGTGGGGAGGAACTGGCGATTACACAACTCACACTTCCCTGGGGAGGAGGGCGAGCAAGGCCAAGGTGGAAGGCGAAAAATTGCTCCAGCTGGCGCTCACGGACAGAGGGTTCAACGCATAAGACCGACTGCGGTGTGATGGTACCGTAGTCTAGGAAGGGAAAAGAAGGCGCCAAAGACAGAGGAGCGGGTGCGAACGGTTGCGGAGCCTGTGCGATGGATGTGTGAGTCATGACGAGCTTCCTCGATGCGGCGGAAGAGCTCGGACGCCCAAGGCATGAGAGTATCCTAGGCAGCCATCATGACGAGAATGTTATGAGAGTCGTGAACAAAGACGTGAGAGAAGAAGTCGGTGACGCCGTGCTTGATGGTCAAGAGCGCGGAGAGAGGGGATTGCGCGGCATCTCCAAGGCGGCGCTGAAGGTCCGCTGTGCAATAGGAGGTGATCGTCTCGGTCTCCCCCATGCGGAGGGAGTTGAACACCCGGAGCAGGTGGCTGGTCTCACTGTCACTAGTTAGGCAATGAGGGCACGTGAGTACGTACCAGGCTGTTGCGGGGTCAAGGAGGGCGCCAGTGGTGAGGTAGCCGAGGAAGGGCTCAAGGGCGAGGCGTGCGGCTGGAGGGGCCACAGGGACGAGGGCACACACGTCGCGACCGGCGTCATAGACCTGGTCGGCCTGGGTGGAGTCGAAGGGCAAGACATAGTAAGGCCATAGGCTCTCGCCCTATGCCCAGATCCGGAAGCTGATTTCCCAGTTTTGGAACTAGGTGCCAGCCTCAAGCGGCGGCGGGGGGGTTTTCAATTCCTTTGGCTTGTGGCCGGCACCCAAAGTGGGGCCTAGGACCGATGTCACAGTCTATTGTTGGCGCTGGGTGTGTTTCTCCGCCAAGTAATGCGTGCCATAGGAGATTGCAGGGCTCGCGTATCCAAGTAGAACAAATGGTGCTTGCTGACGGTGGTGTGGCTGCTGCGGCGGTGGCTACTACTGCTGCGACAGCAATTGCTCATGCTGTTGTGGGGACTTCTGCTGCTGCGGCAGCTGCTACTGATGCTACTACTACAAGTGATGTAGTGGCGGCTGTGGCGGCAGCTGTAGTGCCTCTAACTACAATGTCAGTATTGCGAGTTGCTGGCGTAAAGCAGCAAGCGGATTTGTCGAGTCAGAATGACTGACGACAGAGCCTGCAGAGTATCAGTGATGCTTCTATTGTTGTTGTTGTTGCTACTGCTGTTGTTGTTGTTGTTGCTGTTGCTGTTGCTACTGCTACTATTGATTTTGCTACTACGACTGCTGCTACTACTGGTGCTACTGTTGTTGCTACTGTTGCTGTTGCTGCAGTTGTTGAAGCTATTGCAGGAAAGGGGACCTAGGGATCCCCCCAACAGAGGAGGACCCCTCCCCACTGGGGCTAGTAGCTATAGTGTTTATTGGCCCTCCTTGTTATTCCTTTTGTTTTTTTTTGTGTTTTTTTTGTTTTCTTCTCTTTGTGCTGCTGATGTCAGTAGTGACGTCAGCAATGATGTTAGCCTGGGATGTTTGACATTAGCAGCTACTACTGTGTTATCTGCAGAGTTGCTTTTTATTGTTGGTGACGTCAGCAGTGACGTCAGCAATGATGTCAACTGGAAAATTGCTGATGTCAACAGTGGTTGTTGCTGAAGCCGCTACTGTGTCAGTTGTAGGGTGGTTGCTGTTGTTGCTACAACTGTTGCTACTACTGCTGCTGGTCTCCTGCTACAACTGCTGCTGCTGATGATGATGTTGCTTCTGCTGCTGCCGCTGCGATTGCTGCTGTAGCAACTACTACTACTGTTGTTGGTGAGCTTTTGCGTGCTCCTGCGGCTGTTGTGGTTGTTACAGCGGCCATGGTGGCAGCAGCAGCTGCTGCGGAGTCACCTATGGAGTGGGGGATTGTCTTCTTTCCCCTTTTTTTCTCTTCTTGCTTGGTCATCATAGCAAGGTTACTGCTCGCTGCAAGTTGTAGGCAGCGAGCAGTGAGCTTGTTTCTCACTGCATGCAGCTTGCTGTGGGCTGCGAGCAGCAAGCTTGTTGCTCGCAGCTTGTTGCTTGCTGCGGGCAGCGGGCTGCAAGCAACTCCAACTACACCTTCTCTTGTTGGGAGCTACAGATGCTGTTACTGCGGGCTGCTACTGGCTACTGCTGCAGCCACTATTGTTGACTATTGCAGGCTGCTGTTGGCTGCTGCTTGCTACTGCTACTACTGCAGCCGACTACTGCTGCTGCTCACTGTTGTAGAGCACTACTGCTACTGCAAGCTGTTGCGGGCTGCTGCTACTACAAGCTTCCGCGAGCTGCTGCCGGCTGCTGCTGCTGAGCACAGCTGCTGCTCGCTGCTGCTGCCACTACTCGACGCTGTTGCAAGATGATGCTACTATTACTGCTTGCAGCATGGTCACACCTGGTCGACGTGCGTTGTCGTCAGGATGCGTGACGTCGCTGGCCGCTCACCTCCTCGTGTCACGCGTGGGGGTCAGTGCTGCCAGAATTATCCGGCAGCATTTTTCCCTGGCCCAGTGGCTGTGGGGAAAAGTTTTTACGCCGCCACCAGGCTCGTCAATACTGCCAGAAAAAATCCGGCAATATTTCCCCTGCATTGGCACGTATGGACGTCCGCTGGCGTTGTCTGGCACCTGTACGCCAGTCTTCTTCTACTGCTGCTACGCTCTGACTCTGATACCAAGCTCAAAATACTAGGCACCATGTTGGGGCAGCAGCTTTGTTGATGCCGCGTGCACGCTTCCATGCTCGTCGCTTAGTCTGCTGCCCCCTCAGCCTACCGCTCTGAAGTCTAAGTCTGGGTGCTCTCGGTTTGTTACTTGGAAACACAGGCGCCAGTGTTAGGCCCAGAAAACAGCTGAAAACATGAAGTAACCGATTAGGAGTGAAAAATAAGACACAATGGGAGACCCCTCCAAGAACTAGCCTCCCCTAGCTTTGTAGCTCTTGTTACTCAGTTCACCAACCAATCAGGAAATAGCTCTTTTTTCAGGCAGGCAGGTTTTCTTGGTGAGCCCTGCAAGACGGCCGACGGCCCAAACCCGGGCGTCGTCCGTTTCGCCTAAAAATTGGACCATATCATAATATGCACGGTACAAACGCAGCCGTGTGGTCAGAATCAGCTAGAAAAACAGTATCGAGGAGTTATGGCTGCCTAAACCCAGGCAGCGTCTACGCTGACCCCCAGTAGCAATAGTGCCAGAAAATCATGAAACTCAGACCCAGGGCATGACATGGCGCTGCAAACGCAACAATGTAGTGAAACACGACGCTGGACGTGTGTAGGGAGTATATGCAGCAACAGTGCCTGCCGGTGGCATGACCGCTGAGAAGGTCTGCTGATGGAGCCGAGCACAAAGGAGGGAGGAGGCTCAAGCGAACTGCGTATAGGCCTCTGCGTGCGTCGGCTCCAACGGATGACACTCGATCAGCGTCGCGTCTCACCGTCAGTCATCTGCACGCCAATGTACACAAGCTGGGAGGACACAACAGAGTACAAGTGAGAGATGTGAGACAAAAATCAACAATTTCTGGCAGGCAGGGTTTTCTTGGTGAGGCCTGCCAGACGGCAGACAGCCCAAACCTGGCGTCGTCCGTTTTGCCTGAAAACTGGACCATACCATGATATGCACGCCGCGAACGCAGTTGTGTGGTCAGAATCAGCTAGAAAAACAGCAGTGAGGAGTTATGGATGCCTAAACCCAGGCAGCATCTACGCTAATCCCCGATACCAACAGTGCCAGAAAATCATGCAACTTGGACCCTAGGCATGACACAGTGTTGCAAACTCAATAGTGCAATCAAACACGGTGCTTTACGTGTGCAAAAAGCATATGCAAGGACAGTGTCTGCTTGCGGCACAACTACCGAGGAGGTCTCCCAATGGGGCTGAGCACGTTGTACGGAGAAGGCTCCGGCAAACTGCGTGCAGGCCTCAGCGTGCGTTGGCTCCATAGGGAAACACTCTATCAGCGTTGCATCTCATCGTCAGTCATCTGCACTCCAATGTACACAAGTCGTGAAGACACAACAGAGTACAAGTGAGAGACGTGAGATAAAAACCAACACTCCTCCATGAATCACAGGCACAGTGTACATGGACAGGCAGAGAGCATAGAGACTAAGCAAACAGGGAGAGAGAGAACCTCACGAACACACACCGACTCCACTCACAACCTTCTTAAACGAGTCACGCTTCAGTGCCTTGGTCAATAAGTCTGCCAACTGCCGTGCTGTCTCAACCCACATAATGCTGATGCTGCTGTTATGCAACAACAAACACACATAATGATACTCGACATTGATGTGCTTTGTGCAAGTGTGATGCATGCCGTCATTGTCAGTAATGGCCATGGCACTTGCATTAGCACAGTGCAACGTGATGGAAGGGACTGACGAACGCAACTCGGATAATAGGCAGTGCAGCCACACGCTCTCACAAGCTCCATAACCAAGGGACACATACTCAGCCTCAACAGTGATGCGCGCAATGCAGCCTTGCTTCCCGTTGTGCTAGGATACAACTATTTCACAAACAAGGAAGATCCAGCCAGTGCGGCTTTTACCGTCTGGAATGCCGACCTACTCACTGTTGGTGTATCCGGTCGCCATAACAGACGGTTATCGACAAAATGTGAGGCCTTGCCTTAGGGTAGAGACAACATAGTGCAGTACTTGAATTGCAGCCTGAAAGAGGAGGTGACGCGGCTCCTGAGAGAATTGTGCAAGGAGGTTGATGGTGAACGCAATGTCTGGACGCGCCGTCGTTGCCAGGAACATCAGTGACCCAATGACGCACAAATACGTGGTCACGTCTGCTGGCTCCTCCACCACGTCTGGATCAGAGCTCTTGAGCATCGTCTGGCCATCGGGCGACATGGGTGAGGATGCTCTCGGCAGAAGGAGTAGGTCCTCAGCGATGCGCCCGGACAAGGTCTGGACGTATGCGGCCTGATGGACATGCAGGATGCCCACAAAGCGATCATGCTCAAGCTCCATGCTCTGGAAAACTCATGCTAGCCCGAGGTCCTTCATCTGGTAGGAAGCATGCAGCAGGTCCTTGACCCGTTGGATGGCACCTGCATCCGGCGATGCGATGAGCAGGTCGTTAACATAGACGAGGACAGCAACCAGGGTCTGACCTTGTGGACTGATAAATAGCGCGGGGTTGGCAGAGCTACAAAGGAGGGCACCGTTGAGAAGCGTATGACTGATCTTCTGGTTTCAGCAACGCGGTGACTGCTTCAAGCCATAGAGGGCCTTGTGCAACTTTTTGACCTTGCCGGAGCCATCGTCAAAGCCTGGAGGCTGCACCATGTACTACTCCTTGCCGTCTAGTGAGCCATGGAAAAAGGTGTTGCTCACATCCATCACATGTAGTTCTCACCCGTGCTCGACAACCAGGCTGAACAACACCCAGCTGGTGGGGAACCGACCGACCGGGGAAAAGATCTTGTCATAGTGGATCCCAAAGACCTGAACAAACCCCTTAGCTATGAGACAGGCCTTGTACTTGTCCAGGACCCGTCTCGCTTCCACTTTGCCGGAGAACCCACTTCGCGCCGATGGCTTTACGGCCCCGGGGGAGGTCAACGAGCTCATAGACGTGATGTTACCGAATGGCGGCAAGCTCTTTGGCGCACGCACCCTCCTAGTGAGCGGCCTCGGGAGATGCCCGAGCCTCATGTAGGGTGGCTGGGTCCTTTAGACGCTCCGTGGGGAGGACAATGAGGGTGTGCACATCCTGCGCCACTGGTGGCATCTACATGAGCATGGCCGCAATGGCATACCAGTGCTCCTGATAGAGGAAGGCATAGTCCAAAGTTGACCTTGGATGTAGGTCATTGATGACTGACAGTGTGGCCCGGCCATGTGCCTTGGTGCCAGGGTCCCCACTACCGACTGTGGAAGTGGGTTTGACATGAGATAAGGAGCCTCGTGGGATGATAGGGGGTTGTGGTGCAAGGGGACGTGAGGAGGTGGCCTGAGTGATCACTGTTGATCTGGGTCTAAGGTTCCCGCCCGAACCACGTGTGTAGCGAGCCGATACAAATGGGACAACGGGCACTGAGGGGCTGGCGGACACAGACGCAGCAACCGCCTTGCGATACTGGCAAACACGAATGGGGCAGCCGGCACTGAGGAGCTGGTGGACACGGATGGGACGGCCGACCCTAAAGGGGCTGGTGGACACGGAAAGGGCAGCCCGCCCAGAGGGGCTGACGGTCACGGAAGGGGCCACTAGCCCTGAGGGGCTGGTAGAGACGGACGGGGCGGTCGGACATGAGGGGCTGGCGGACACGGACAGGGTAGCTGGCCCTAAGAGGCTGGCGGGCACGGATGAGGCAGCCAGCTCTCAAGGGCCGGAGGTCACAGACGAGGCAGCTGCCTCTGAGGGGCTGGTGGGCACGGACAAGGCAGCCGGCTCGAAGGGGTAGTCGGACACAGATCGGGCAGCCGACCCCTCAAGGCTGACGGACACGGACAAGGGAGCCAGCCCTAAGGGGCTCGTGGGCACGGACGAGGCAATCAGCTTTGAGGGAATGTCAGACACAGATGGGGCAGCCGGCCTTGAGGGGCTGGCGGACACGAGCGGGGCAGCTTGCACAGACGGACCTGCGGGCGTAGACGAAGGAGTACCCGGACGCGTCTGAACGAAGGACGGACCCACAACTCCCCCACGCGACGGGAGGAACATTGACGCACTAGAGCAAACGAGGTCGCAGGGAAACAGGTTCTCAAACAAGAGGGCGTCTCGGGACTTGACGATGCAGTGCCAGGTGGGAACCCAGAAACGCTATGCCTTTGACTGACGTGAGACACCAAGGAAGGTGTAGTGACGGTCGTGAGGCTTGAGCTTGCCACCCTAGTGTAGGGCAGGCAACTACATGATGGCTACGTACCCCTAGACGCGGGCCACACGTAGGTCGGCTCGCTCTCCGCACCAGTGTTGGTATGCTGTGGACTAACGAGGAATGGGTCCGTGGAGAATCCGGTTCCACACCCACGTCATGTAGGTCATGGCCTCGAAGTAGAAGCGGCCAGAGATGCCGGATTTGACCCGCATGGTGTGGACGGTGTTGGCCATGGTGCAGTTCCATCGCTCAGAAACACCGTTCTGGGCTGGCGTGTATGGAGGCAACGTCTCATGATGGACACAACATGAGGCAAGGAAGAGTGTGGTCTCCCCCAGAAACTCATCCTCGCGATCAGAACGGAAGCGGCGGAGGGGGCGACCACACTCGCATTCAATATGGAAAAGGTAGTCCTGAATGGTGGGAGTGGTGTCGCTCTTTTGCGGAAGGCAGAAGACGCAGCGTTAGCAATAGTGGTCCATAAGTGTCAGGACATAACAACAGTGCTCACCGACTGACTCTATCGGGAGAGGACCCATGACATCAGATTGAACAAAGTCAAGCAGGGCGGTCGCTTGAGAGGCAGTGAGGGGATAGGTGGAACGGTGCATCTTCCCCTAAGCACAATCAATGCACTCGGTGGGACACGACACATGAAAGGAGGTTGGGTCAAGGCCCGTGGCTTACAGCAGGCGAAGCATGCTGTGAACAGCGGTAGAGTTGACATGACAGAGGCGGGGATGCAGAAGACGTGTGTGCTGCGAACACAGTGTGCTAGTAACAAACACATGGCCAGTATCGGCTGATTAGGATGGGACAGAGGTAGAAGCGAACAGGCGCGGTACATGCAACAAGTTGCCACGGGCAGTGGCAAACAAAATGACACAACCTGACAGACGCAAAGAAATAGTGCCCACACCACGCAAGTGCAGAACGTCCATGCTCATGCGATCAAGGGCGGTGATGGGTAGGAGGCTGAGCTCAAGGCTAGGGACAAAGAGGACATCAGTCACAAAGACATCACCAGTAGGACCACAGAAACGAACGACGCCGACACAACAAACGGGTAACACCTGACGAGAACCCGTCTGAATCCCAGTGACATCAGTGACGGGACCAAGGACACTGAAGGCCTCACGCGAGGCCGTCATGTGATGCGTGGCCCCAAAGTCGATGATCTAGGTCTCCGACGGATCTTAGATTGGTGTGGAAAGCTTGCTGACAGTCACATGGAAATGGGCGAGCGTCGCTGACATGGTGGAAGGAGGGCGAGGAAGGCCGAGCACTTCTTTGGGGAGGAGGGCGAGGAAGGCCGAGCTGAAGTGCGATGAACTACTCCAGCTGACGCTCATGAGTGGAGGGTCCAATGGAGTAGACCAACTGTGGTGTAATGACGTCGAAGTCCAAGAAGGAGGAGGAAGGGACCGGTGATGGAGGAGCGGGCGCGGGCGGTTGCAAAAGATATTGTGGTGGAGCCATCGCGAGCAGCGCAAGTGTAGTAGCAGCAGCGACAATCACTACAGTGGTGGCAAGGCGACACTCGCGCTGACGACGCATGGTGGAGATGACGCGAGTTTCATCTGTTGGGAGCAAAAACATGTACCACCCATGTTGTGACTGGCCACAGTTGTGGTAGACAAGGCTGGCGCCACCGGATCCGCTAGACCACTGTTGAGGGCCCTTGCCCTTCTTGCCCATGCACTTCTTCTTGCCCGACGAGGTGGCGCCGGAAGACGCTGCTGCTCTTGGGGCGGCGATGGCCACGGAGGCGACGGCAAGAGAGGCGAGGAACGTTGTGCGATGGATGTACGACTCTGACAAGCCTCTTCTATGTGGAGGAAGGGCTTGTATGCCCGAGGCATGAGGGTACCTTGTACATCCATCCTGGTGAGGACGTCCTGAAAGTAATGGATAAAGACGTCAGAGAAGGGGTCGGTGACGCCACGCTTGATGGTTAGGAGCGTAGAGAGAGGGGGTGGCATGGCGCCTTTGAGGCGGCACAAGATGTCCTGTGCACGCTGCCAAAAGGAGGTGACCGTCTCGATCTCCCCCATGTGGAGGGAGTTGAACTCCTGGATCAGGCGGCTGGTCTCAACGTCACTAGACATGTGATGAGGACATAAGTACATGCCACACACTCCCGGGTAAGGGAGAGCGCCAGTGGTGAGTTTGCCGAGGAAGGGCTTGAGGGCAAGGCATGCAGATGGAGGGGCCATAGGGATGAGGGCACACACGGCGCAACCAGCGTCATACACCTGGTCGGCCTGGGTGGAGTCCAAGGGTAGGACATAGTAGGGCCACAAGGTCTTTCCCTATGCCCAGATCAGTATGTTGTGCTCCTAGCTCCGGAACTGGTCGCGAGCCTGAAGCGGCGGCGGCGGGGTTTCGAAGTCCTTTGGCCTATGGCTGGTACACAGAGTGGGACCTAGGACTGACGTCACTGTCTGTTGTTGGCATAAGGTGTATTGTTGCCCCAGGTAATACCTGGCATAAGAGACCACACGGCTTGCGTACCCGGGTGGAACAAAACGTTCTTGCTGAAGTTTCTGTTGCTGGTGTAGTAGCTGTTGCTGCTACTACTGCTATTGCGGTTGCTGCTGGTACTGCTACGGCGGCTGCTGATGGTGCTACTATGGCTGCTGCTACGGCAGTGGTGTCGGTAGCTATAGTGCAACTAGCTTTTGTGTCAACATTGCGAGATGCTGGCGCACAACAATGAGCGGATCTGTCATGCCAGCATGACCTATGACAGAGCCTACGGGGTGTTGGTACTGTTGGTGTTGTTACTACTGCTTCTGCTCTGGTTGTTGTAACAGTTACTACGACTGCTATGATAGTTTCTTCTGTTGCTGCTATTGTTGATGCTCCCGCTGGTGTTTCTACTGTAGTGGTTACTATTGTTGCTGGTGTTGTTGCTACTGTTGTGGCTGTTATTACTCCTACTCTTGTTGTTGCTACTGGTGCTGCTACTGTTGCCACTCCTATTATTGTTGTAGTGGTAGCAGCTGCTGTTGCTACTATTGTTGCTGCTACAACTACTACAGTTATTGTAAGAAGAGGAGTTCTCTAATAGAGGAGGACCCCTCTTTGTTCTCTGCCATGATTTCCTTTGTTTCCCCTCCTTGTTCCTTTTTTTATGCTGCTGATGTCAATAGTGACGTCTGTAGTGACATTAGCCAAGGACGATTGACGCTAATAGCTACTACTGCGTTATCTATGGGGTTGCTACTGTAAATTTTTCTTTTTTCTTTGGTTCTTGACGTTAGCAGTCATGTCAATAGAGGATGGCTGACATCAGTACCGATTGTTGCTGGAGTCGCTTTTGTGTCAGCTATAGGGCAGCTGCTGTTGCTGCTACAGCTGCTGTTGCTGCTATAGTTGCTGTTGCAACCATTGCTACTGTTTGTCTATTGCTGCAGCTGCTGTTGTAGCTGTTGCTGCTACTGCTGCTGTTACGACTGTTGTTGCAACAGGAGCTGCTGCTACTGCTGTAGTGGATGCTACTGCTGTTGTTGCTACTACAGGTGATGTTGCAGCAGCATCTGCTGCTGCCGCTGTTACTACTACTTCCGCTGAGCTGCTACATTCTGCTGCGGCTGCTGTGGCCTCTGCAGCGGCCGTGGTGGTTGTTGCAGCCGCTATAGGGACAGCTGCAGGATGGAGGATTTTCTGTGTGTTTCCCCTTTTTTTCCTTCTTTGTTTGTCACAGCGAGCTCGCTGCTCATTGCGAGCAGCCGGCTGCGAGGAGCTGCAGCTGCTATTACTAGCCGCTACTACAGCTGCTGTTGGCAATTGCTGGCTACTGCTTGCTACTGCTGGTGTTGTAGCCGGCTGCTGTTGGTGCTGCAGCCGGCTGCTACTACTGCTCGCTGTTGCTGTGCACTACTGCTATGCGAGCTGCTGCTACTGGCTGCTGCTACTGCTTGCTGCTACGAGCTGCTTCTGTTGCGAGCTAGCACAAGCTACTGCTGCTTCAGGCTACTGGTGCTCCACACAGGTGCTATTGGCTGCTGCTGCTACAAGCTGCTACTACTGTTGTAGGCAGATGCTGCGGCTTGCTGTTGCTACCAGTCACTACACTTGGTTGACGTCGCCACGTACGTCGTTGCCAGCAGGTGCCTGACGCGGCCTGCCTCTCACCTCCTCGCGTCATATGTGGGGTCAGTGCTACCGGAAAAAATCCGGCAGCATTTCCCCTGGCCCAGTGGCCGTGAGAAAAGATCTGACCCCACCACCAGGTGAGTCAATGCTGCCTTGAAAAATCAGGCAGCATTTCCCCTATACTGGCGCGAATGGGGGTCCGCCGGCGTAGTCAGGAACTTGTGCACCAGTTGCTTCTTTTTTTTTTGTTTTTAAGATGGTCCAGGCAGAAAATCCGGAAGCTGCTACCTTGGTGACTGTTTGATCTGCTCCGCTTGGGTCCGTATACCAGTTCTCAGGAACTGTTGCTTTGCTCTAGCTCTGATACCAAGCTTGAAAATATTCTAAAGCGCAGGTTGAGTCAGTTGTGTTGGTGATGCTACGTGCGGGCTTCCACTCTCATTGCTTAGTCTGCTCTCCCCTCAGTCTGCTGCTCTAGAGTCTAAGTCTGAGTGCTCTGGGTTTGTTACTCAGAGATGCGTGTGCCAATGTTACCACCAGAATGCAGCTGAAAACTGGAAGGGACTGATTAAGAAACAAGAATGAGCAACAATGGGAGACCCCTCCAAATTCTAGCTACCCCCCACCTCTGTAGAACTTGTTACTAAGTTTCTAAGCCAATCAGAAAACAGACCTATTTTCTGGCAAGTAGGGTTTTCTCGGTGAGCCTTGCCTAACGGCGGACAGCCCAAACCTGGGCGTTGTCTACTTTGCCTGAAAACTGGACCATGCCATAACATGCACGTTGCAAACGCAGTCATGCGGTCAGAATCAGCTAGAAAAATAGCAATGAGGAGTTATGGCTGCCGAAACCCAGGCAGCATCTACGCTAATCTCCGGTACCAACAGTGCCAGAAAATCATGAAACTTGGACCCTAAGCATGACACAGCACTGCGAACGTAATACTGTAGTCAAACACGGCGTTGGACGTGTGTCGACAGCATGTGTAGTTGACAGTGCCTGCTGGCGGTACGACTGCCTAGGAGGTCTGCCGATGGGGCTGAACATGTTGGAGGGGGGAGGCTCCAGCAAACTGCGTGTAGGCCTCAGCGTGCGTCGGCTCCACTGGACGACACTCCATCAGCGTCGCATTTTGCCATCAGTCATCTGTACACCGATGTACACAAGCCAGGAGGACACAACAGAGTATAAGTGAGAGACGTGAGACAAAAACCAACAAGTTTAAGTTTGAGAGCTCTGGTTTGTTACTCAAAAGTGTGCGTGCCGGAGCTAGCCCCAGAAAGCAGCCAGAATGAAGCAATGACTACTTAGGAGTGAAGAAAAAGCAACGAACTGAGACCCCTCTTGGTTCTAGCCTCACCTCAACTCTGTGAGGCTTGCTACTCAGAAAACCAGCCAACCAAGAAAGTCGTAGCATTATCATGTCAAGCAAGAGTTTGAACATAGGCTGCCTGATGTTTGTGCATGATGCCATACACGAGATCGCGCTCAATCTCCATGCCAACAAATACCTACACCAGCATGAGATCCTTCAACTTGTAGGTCGCCTTCAGCAACTCCTTCACGTGCTCGACAACAAGAAGGGCGGGAGACACGATGAGTATGTCATCCACGTAGACGAAGATCGCAATGAAGGGAGTTCTAAGCGGAGTGATGAACAGTGCCGAGTCTGCAGTGCTGCGGAGAAACTCATCCTTCAAAAGGGCACGGCTGATCATGATGTTCTCGCACCAAGGAGACTGCTTGAGGCCATACAGGGCCTTCCGCAGTCACCAGACTCAGCTCGCCCCATCCTCAAATCCAGGGTGTTGGGTCTCGTACAGCTCGTCAGCATTGAAAGCATTGTAAAGAAAGGCGTTGCTCACGTCCACCAGGTGGAGCTCCCAACCATGTTGTGTGACTATGCTAAAGAGCGCCCGGCTAGTGGCAAAATGGCCAAGTACGGCAAAGACCCGGTCGTAGTCAGCTCAAGCAACCTAGGAGAAGCCCTTGGCGGTGAGCCGGGCCTTGTACTTGTCTAGGGTACCATGTGGCTTCAAGTTTTGATGAAACACCCACTTTGCCCTTATCACCTTGCGGCCAAGAGGGAGTTCCAAGAGCTTGTACATTGTATGCTTGTTGATAGCAGCAAGCTCTTCCCGACATGCACCCTCCCATTGGTATGCGTCGTGAGCGGCACAGGCCTCACGTAGGCTCTGTGGGTCAGGTGCCGGTGGGAAAGGCCATGCCGTAAACACACGGGCAGAGCAAAGTTCTGCCGGAGCCCGGGCCAGGATGGCGGAGACCGCACGCCGTGCGGCGCACGGCGATGCTCCTGAGAGATGAGAGCATAGCCAAGGGCCAAGCCTGGGTGAGTGTCCTGAGCAACGACGCCAAGGGTCGTCAGACCAAGGACCTTGATGCCGGGCTCACCGCTTACAGTAGTGTGAGGGGAGGAAGGTGTGTCGAGGGGGGTCCTGGAGGTTGGCCGGGGAGCCCTGGTGAAAGGACCCGGGGGCGGCGCTAGCTTACGAGGCCGTAGAATGCCACTAGGAGCACGGGTGTAGACCTGGTGCGCCGGGGTGCCAGTGACGGAAGAGGGAGCCTGGCGAGGACGAGGTGGAAAGGCGGAGGTAGACGTCGGGCCCGATGTCGGGGAATCACTAATCATGGGCCCATCCACGGGGTTGGATGCATTGGAAGCCGGAAGGGGGTCAGTCAAGAGGTTAGGCTGGGCTGAGGACTTTACGAAAGACTTCGTCTCCAACGAGTGCGTGGCATTGCCGGCAGGGGAACTGGGCGGTGAGGTGGATGGCAAGGGAGGAGCATCCAAGCCATCCACTATCGCCGGTGTGGATGCAAGCAGGATGACCTGTGCCTCTAGAGCTGGAGTGGCGGTGCAACAAGTATCTCCTCCATGAGACGACAGCAACAGGAGTAGAGGGGAGGTAGACTGGACACGAGGGAGGTCACGAGAGAAGAGTTTGTCAAAGAACAAGGCATCGCGGGACTCAACAATACGATGTCCGACTGGGTCTCAGAAGCGTCAAGCTTCGGACTGACGAGAGACACAAATAAAGGTGCAAGGATGGCCATGAGAGACAAGCTTGCCATTCCGCTAGTCCTCAGGGAACCAAACACTGGCGACACACCCTGAGACACAAGCAGGCCAAAGATCACTCGATGCGCTGACCGCACCACAATGTGCACAGTGTGGCTTGGCGGGGAAGGGGACCATGTGGAACGCAATTCCATACCTAAGTCATGTAGGACATGGCCTCAAAGAAGAAGCCCTTGGACAGACTGGACTCAACACACATGGTGTGGATAGCATCGGCCATAGTTCGGTTCAAGCGCCATTCTTCTGCAGTGTCCTAGGGGCAGACGTCTCATGACGGACCCCATGTCTGGCGAGATAGGCAATAGTGTCCTCCATGTACTCGCCGCCACGGTCAGATAAAAAATGACGGAGGGTATGACTTCACTCGTTCTCAGCCGCAAGGTGCCAGGCACGGATGGCGGTGGCCACGTCGCTCTTACTGCGGAGGCAGATGACCCAGCGATAGTGGGAGTAGTCATTTGTGAGGGTCAGCATGTACTGGCCACCCTCGATCACGGATGCAACCGGGAGATGGCGTTGGAGGTTCGAGTGGACAAGCTCCAGCAGGTGAGTGGCCCGAGAAGAGGAAACAAGGTAGGATGCTCGGTGCATCTTGCCCTGGGTGCACTTGATGCACTCGGCGCGACAAGGCCACTAGAAAATGGAGGTATCAAGTCTGAGCATGGGCTGGGTGCGGAGCATGCTATCGATAACATCGGAGTGTACGTGGCAAAGGCACCGGTGAAGGAGGTGCACGTGTTGAGGGGAAAAACACTAGTGACAAACACATGTGTAGTGTGGGACGAGGGAGGGGACATAGATGAAGGAAGTTGAGAGACGTGCCAGAGGTTATCATGACCGACAACACGAAACATTACTTGACCAAACGGGCAAAGGGAGATAGTGTCAATGTCACAGGAGTGTCGGATATCCATGCTCATGAGTTCGGGGGGCGTGAAAGACAGGAGCCTGAGTTCCAAACCTGGCACATATAGCACATCAGTCACAAAGACGTCATAAGACAGACCGCACAAAAAAAACGACACCAACACCACGCACAGATCAGCCCGAACCACATCCAAATGTTTTGAACATTCCCAGTGGGACCAAGCATGCTGAACCTCTGATAACAATACGTCATGTGACGTGTAGTCCCGAAGTCGATGATCCAGGCTTCTATTGTCATTTCTACAGATGCAGAAGGGACAGTGGAAGCTACGGTCGAGGCAGAGGAGCTGGCTGCAGGGTGGAGTAGGTGGTGGCCACAGTACTGTTAGGGGAGAAGGGAGGGCTTATGGTAGGAGAGGAGGTGCAAAGGCGTTGCTCACGCTGATGGCGCAAGGCGGCAACAATGTTGGCCTCATCAACAGGGATGGGGAACGTGTACCACCCGTGCCCCGTCTAGCCACAGTTGTGACACTTCAAGATCGTGCCACCAAAGGTAGACTACTACCTATTGTCCTTTTCCTTCCCGCCCTTATTTCCTTTGTCCTTGGCGTTGCCAGTGTAGGAAGTATCAAGGAAAGGGATGGAGGAGCCGCCGGAGGTTGCAGCTACGGTCATAGAAGAGCGCTATAGCTATGTGTCCCTGTGTGCTTCCTCCATACTGGGGAAGAGGTCATACGCCCAGGTCATCAAAGTGGCACAGGCCCCCAGCGTCTCAAGGATGGGTTGGCCGTAGGGGACGAAGATAACTGCAAACTCAGGAGTGGCACCATTCTTGATGGTTATGAGGGCAGAAAGCAATGGAGGTGCAGCTATCTTGAGCCGGCGCAGGATGTCCTGTGCACGGCGCCAATAGGTGATGAAGAACTCGGACTCTTTCATCTGAAGGAAACTCCTTCAAGAGGCGGCTGAAAACTGCCTGACCGGAGGCGTGATACGGCCACGTCAGCGTGTCCCAAGCCCGCCAGGGGTCAGCGCTAATGTCCTTAGTGGCGTCATCCAAAAATGGCTTGAGGGCGGTACAGCCAACATTGGGTGCGGCGAGTATGAGTGCGCAGACGGTGTGGCCTGCCTCAAGCGCCTGCTCCAAGATGGCGTCGTAATGTGGAAGATTGTAGTATGGCTGAAGGCCCTCCCCCTTTGCCCAGGTGCGGTTTAGTTCACAAGATGGGAATTGCTCATCTCTAACGAGGGTGGGAGGAGGGCACTCCAAGTCCTTCCGCCAAATGGGAGCCGGCCGCTCAAGTGCCTAGGACGCTAGTACTTGTTTGCTGCTGTTGATGCACCTGCTACTGCACTGCTGTCTGCGCTGCCGCAATCAGATCTTGACCAGGCTGTCCGCGCAGGATAGTCTGGCTGGTGTCAACCGGCCTGAGGCGAACGGACTAGAAAACAGGGCCGACACAATAGCACCTGCCGTCCGCTCCTAGCATTTCAGCTAGGAGAAGATATCACCCTCAGGATCACGGTTCCACACTGAGCAGTTCCTAGGCAATCACTTGCTAGCAACTGTGTCCACTTAACACTTGGTCACTTTCGCGCGAGGTGCTAGTCAAAGACTAACTCCTGGGGCTTAGACCAACCAGTGTCTTCTTTATACTGTTCCTTAGTTGGACAACTCTGTGAGGAGCATCTAAGGCCAGATTGTGTAATTAGAATGAGGAATGAGCCTGGTACATATAGTCCTGGGCCTGGCTTCTAAGGTGTGTGGGTAGTGTCACTTTTGGGGTGGTCACTCCAAACCACCTCACCAGTCCGCCAATTGGCGCATCCACTGACCGCCAAGTGGCGCACTCTCCTCATGCATGGAGAAAAGTCTAAGAAACTTCCCCTGTGCTAGAAGGTCAAAAAACCTCCTGCGCACATCAAGGCTCGATCGCAGGACCTGTTGTCCCTAAGTCCAACATGCTATCCGTTGCGCTACACTTCTGGTGTCTCGCTTGGACTTGCACCACGAACAAGGTTTGGGGGACTTACTCCAAGGGAGCAGTGCATGCCCAACCTGTCCGTCAACCCATAGCAGTGGCCATGGGGCATAGAAGAACAACA
>SZWC01011923.1:56617-75071 GCA_023375785.1 Penium margaritaceum
GCACCCTCACCCGCCTGGACCTTTGCCCATGCGGTGCAGCCGAATACTTTCAGGTGTGATGCGTCCGGCTTCTTCCCTGACCAAACTTCTTGTGGTGTCATCTGTTGCTTTCCCTTCTTCTTTCCGCGCCTGCCCAGAGCAGCCGCAGGAGTCAGGTTGACGAGATAGCATGCCGTTCTTGCCGCTTCTGCCCAGAACCGCGGTGGAAGCTTTGCATCGAAGAGCATGCTACGCACCATGCCGAGGATGGTCTGATTCATCCGTTCGGCAACACCATTGCTCTGCGGCGTGTAAGGCGTTGTGGGCTGGTGGTTGATCCCATGTTGCCGCAACCAGCCCTTGCATGCCTCGTACTCTCCGCCGTTGTCGCTCCGCATCCCTTTGACTCTCTTTCCGGTCTGCCGCTCCACCATGGCGACAAACTCCTGCAACTTTTCTCTGACCTCTCCCTTTGTTTTGAGGAAGAAGATCCACACCTTGCGGCTGTGGTCGTCTATGAAGGTCAGAAAATACTTGCTACCACCGTTTGATGCCGTGCGAAAGGGTCCGCACACGTCGGTGTGAATCAGGTCAAGGGCTGATTCTGCGCGGCGACCATTGCGCTCAAAGCGAGTTCGCTTGGTCTTGCCTTGGAGGCAAGGTTCACACAGGCTGCCACACTCAACCGCATCCTTCTTGCAACCATCCATGCCACGGACCAGCTGTTGTTGCTGAATGACTTGGAGCGTGCTGTTTGCAACGTGCCCAAAGCGTCTGTGCCACAGATCAGTGTCTTCGTCCTTTGCGGCAGAGGATGCTTTTTCAGTTCTTGTTGGTGTGCTCTCCTGTGTTGGTGCCGAGACCACTGCCTCCGCTGCACCCGCATGACCCTCGTCTTCCGAGGTCTTTGCTGCCGTTGTCTGCAATACGTAGAGTCCGTCAACCCGTGGAACCTGTGCCACGAGATCTTTGTTGGCATAGAGGACCTTGATGTCCTCGTTCCTGGCGATGACCGCCTTCTTCTGTGTGAACACCACTGTCATGTCGTTGTCCGTTATCTTTGACACGGACAGAAGGTTTGCCGCAAAGGAGGGCATGTAGACCACGTCACGTAGCCGTAGATCCTTCTCTGCACCATTAAGGTTGATGCTCACCAGCTTGTCTCCCACGCCCTTTGCGTTGACGACACTGCCGTTTGCACACCTGAACCGCCGATCGGTGGGGCCGATGGAGACAAATCCAGCCTGGTCGTTGCTGGAGTGATGATCGGTGCCGGAGTCGAGCCCAAAAGCTCCTGGCCTGAGCAGCGCCGCTCCTTTTGCTGGAGGCGTGCTCTGTGCCATCATGTTGGTGGCTTCTTTGCCACCCTTTTTGTTGCCTTTGTTCCCACTGCTTCCGCCGTCTTCCTTCTTTGGCGACCTGCGCTCTCTTGCCCAGTGCCCAGGTTTGCCGCAGTTGCGACAGTTACCCTGTTGCTTGGGAGCCTTGCCGCCATTGTTGCCTCCGCCGCCACCGCTTCCGCTGCCGCCTTTCTGACCAGATGTTGACCCTTTGCTCCCGCGGCCACCGTAGCGTGCGGCATAGGCTGAGAAGTTAGCCTCACTTCCGCTGCGGCGCATGGCATCGTTTCGCACGTACTCGGACACTGCCGTGTACGTCAGGTCGTCCTCCTTCCAGCCGCCCATGACGGTGATCATTGGACTCCAGCTCTCTGGTAGCGCCATGAGGAGGATCATGGCTTGCATATTCTCGTCAAGGTCCCAGTTCATCTGGCGAGCCTCGCCAAGGAGTCCTTCAAACTCCTGTAGGAAATCGGGGATTGATTCGCCCTCATTCACCCGCATGCTGATCAGCCGTTGTAGGATGAATAGCCTGTTCGCGAGGGAGGTGGATTGGTGCACGCGCTTGAGCTTGTCGTAAGCTTTGGAAGCCAGCGTGTACCCGGCAATGATGGGAACATACTTCTTGGCTATCGCGTTGCTGAGGAATGACATTACAATATCATTTCGATCCATCCAAGCCTCATGCTCAGATGTGCCTTCCGCGGGAACCTGCTCCTCTCCCTTCAGTAGCTTGCAGAAGCCGCGCACTTTCATCGCCAGCTCAAACTGCCATCTCCAAAGGGGGAAGTCAATCCCCGCGAAAATGGGGATTCCTCCCATGGGTCCAAGACCTTGCGGCAGTCACATAGCACTCACATTTGCTCCAGTGGTCTGCCCTGTGGTAGCCACTGTTGAGCTTGAGGACTGCCCTACGGCAGCCCCCACTCCTCCCGATGGGTCAACCATTTTTGTTGCCCTTGTCTGCTTCCCATGTCTCTGCTGCGTTGAGGCCGATGTAGGCTGATGTTAGCTGATGTCTGCTACCGGTTTTAGGATGCAGATCCGTTGCTTACCCCTCCAGCCGATGTTCACCTGCAGACAGAGAATACATCTACACCAACACACCCAGGGTCTTGCCACCAAGGGCAGAGCTTGTCCTGGTTGGGACACAAGGGGCGTGCCTCCAAGGTCAGAGCTTGTCCTTAGTCCCTGTGTGCTAAGTGCAGACCAAGTCGTTGGAGCTGATGAAGCTAATGGAGCTGATGGAGTTGATGGAGCCGGCGTGTGCACCTGGAGAGAGCGTACCAGAGTTGAGCGAAGCGTGCCTTACACCTGGTCAGTGTGGGCCCATAACCCTTTGTCAACCGGCCTGAGGCGAACGGACTAGAAAACAGGGCCGACACAATAGCACCTGCCGTCCGCTCCTAGCATTTCAGCTAGGAGAAGATATCACCCTCAGGATCACGGTTCCACACTGAGCAGTTCCTAGGCAATCACTTGCTAGCAACTGTGTCCACTTAACACTTGGTCACTTTCGCGCGAGGTGCTAGTCAAAGACTAACTCCTGGGGCTTAGACCAACCAGTGTCTTCTTTATACTGTTCCTTAGTTGGACAACTCTGTGAGGAGCATCTAAGGCCAGATTGTGTAATTAGAATGAGGAATGAGCCTGGTACATATAGTCCTGGGCCTGGCTTCTAAGGTGTGTGGGCAGTGACACTTTTGGGGTGGTCACTCCAAACCACCTCACCAGTCCGCCAATTGGCGCATCCACTGACCGCCAAGTGGCGCACTCTCCTCATGCATGGAGAAAAGTCTAAGAAACTTCCCCTGTGCTAGAAGGTCAAAAAACCTCCTGCGCACATCAAGGCTCGATCGCAGGACCTGTTGTCCCTAAGTCCAACATGCTATCCGTTGCGCTACACTTCTGGTGTCTCGCTTGGACTTGCACCACGAACAAGGTTTGGGGGACTTACTCCAAGGGAGCAGTGCATGCCCAACCTGTCCGTCAACCCATAGCAGTGGCCATGGGGCATAGAAGAACAACAGCTGGTACTAGTTGCCGCAAGCATCTGGCGCAACTGATCGACCCGGCGCTGCAGATCTGCTATGGGATCTGTAGCGGGCAGGTCTATAGAGCAATCCTGCATGCCGGCGGCATTCATCTGGCTGGACATTGTCGCGGCTGCTGAGGCTGCTGACGTCCCTGCTGCTGCTGTGGCTACTGCTGCTACTGATGCTGCTGCCGCCGCTGCTACTGCTGCCGCTGTTGCTACTACCGCCGCCGCTACTAGTGCTACTGTTGCTACCGCTGCTGCTGCTGCTGCCGCTGCTGCTGCTACTGTAACTGTTGTTTGCAGCTGCTGTCGTTGTTGCTGCTTCCGCAGCTGCTGGTGCTGTCCCACACTGGGTTTGTGCATAGTCTCCCCTCAGCCAAGAGCTGGATTATGAAAATGGTCCGATAGAAAATCTTACTGCGTTTCTCGCTGATTTGGGATGGTGACAAAATTTTACCTCCAGTCCAGAAAATTGCTCAAATTTGCTGAAACTAAAGGTTTTAAAATATTAGCATTCAAATATCAATGTTGTCCAAATCAAGAAAAATCTGGACCACAGGTATGCGTGAATGTGCTGAATTCGGTGGTGGAAGTCTTGGCTTGAAAAAGTGAAAAGATGTACCAAAACGAGCTAGTTTTGTGCTGAGCTCGAAATGTTAAGAAAATCTGGATCTGCATCGGACGATTAATGTTGAAGGCTGCAGACCACCAAACGAGCAGAGTATGGTGGCTATGGAAATCTTGTGTCCAAAGCTTTCCATCGAGCCTATGCGCTCATTTTTTAATGACCGTTTGAGTCCGGTGCAGTCGGCCGTAGGGGACGTGGGTGGCTGATTCGATTTGTGTCTGTGTGTGCTCCTCGTCTGTGCGGCTTCCAAGAAGGTGCAAGGACGGGGCAGTACCTACAAACGGTGCTCCTGCCTCCTTCCTCTCCCTCTTGGGTGTCTGCTGCTGCCACTACTGCTCCTCCTTGCTGTTGCAGCCGTGTTTGACACTGCTACTGTTGCTGCTATTGTGTATCTGCTATAACTGCTATTAGTACTGTTGCAACTCTTGCTGCCGTTGCTGCTGCTGCCGCTGCTGCTGCTGTTGCTGCTGCTGCTGCTGCTGCTGCTGCCGCTGCTGCTGCCACCGTTTTTGCTGCTGCTACTGCTGCGAGTCTCTCACACCTCTGGTTAACGTTGCCACGTGCGTCGTCGCCAGCAGGTTGCCGGACGTCGCTGCGCTGGCCACTCACCTCCCTATGTCAAATGTGGGGGTCAGAGCTGCCGGAAAAAACTTGGCAGCATTTCCCCTCGTCTTGTGGCCATGGGAAGGATCCTGATGCTGCCACAGTGCAGGTCACAGCTGCCAGAAAAAATCCGGCAGCATTTCCCCTTCAGTGGTGCGTATGGAGGCCCGCCAACGTAGTCAGGAACCTGTACGCCACTGCTGTTGCTGCCACGTTTGCTGCGCTACGGCTCTCATACCAAAAATGAAATAGCTAGTGCTCAGGTTCGGGCAGTGGAGTTGTTGATGCAGCGTGTGGGAACCCGTGCTCATTGCTTAGTCTGCCCCTTAGTCTACTGCACTAGAGTGTGAGAGCTCTGGGTTATTACTCAAAAGCGTGCGCACCGGAGTTAGCGCCAGAAAGCAGCTGGAATGAAGCCAGGACTGATTAGGAATTAAAAATGAGCGACTAACTGAGACCCCTCTCAAATCTAGCCTCACCTCATCTCTGTGAGGCTTGTTACTCAAAAAAAAAAGTCAACCAGGAAAATCCTAGCATAATCTTCTCTGGCAGGGTTTCCTAGGTGAGACCTGCCAGACACCAGACAGCCCAAAACCCGGGCGTTGTCCGTTTTGCCTAAAAACTGGACCATACAAAAACAGCCATGCCGCAAACGCAGTCGTGTAGTCAGAATTGGCAAGAAGAATAGTTACAGGGAGCTACGGCTGTCCAAACTGAGGCGTTGACTGCACTATTTCAAAGAGCCAACTATGACTACCGATGACGTAGCAACCAAGGATAGCTGCCGATGCAGCTGGTCGTGCGAGGGTACAATATCAGAAGAACAAGGGAAAGGAGAACCACACCCTTGGCTTCACGGTGACACCTCCACACCACCAAGTAGTGCCCTGTTGGCTTCAGTGTCCATGCAGTCAGTCGTCTGCACGAGCATATACACCACCCGAGAGGTCAAAGTGCGAGATCATGAGGCATTGCATAGATTAAACAACAACAAAATCTATGCACAGGCATCCAAAAGCAACATTGTGTGAACATATGGATGTAGAGTCTGGAGCCAAACGATACGGCATGTCACACGCACAGGTTTGACATCGATCAGTGGACACACAATGAAAAACATGCAAATCCGCCTCAAGACGAAGTCCACTGATGAAACTTTAGCGATTGCAAAAAAATGGCATAGCACCCTAGCAAGCACCCGGGACGCCGTGGCAGCTGTCTGGTAGCTGCGGGTGGGTGGGGCCACCACCCATCGGTGCTCTGGCGCCAACTGGGTACACATTAGGGATCTGCACAAGCATGGACATGGCCGAGTGGTCAAAGTAAGCTGTACAAACAGACAAGGAAAACACACATCATAGCACTCCTCCGTGAACCGATGGCACGTATGTCTATACACGTGCAAAAGTAACACAGGTGCAAAACGAGATGCTCAACAGTCCATACTCACACATCCCAATCTCAGTCACTCTCAAGAAAGGGGCAAAGTCCAATAGAACGAATGGCCACCATGAACTTTCTGCGCCCGAGTGCCTCGGTAAGGAAGTTAGCCCGCAGTATGTCCATGCCGACCCAGATGACGGAGATCACATGTCTTTCTATAAGATTACGCACAAAGTGATGCTCAACATTAATGTGCTTTGTGTGTGCATAAAACATACCAAAGTTCCATGCTATAGAAAGAGCACTCTAGCTGTCACAACATAGAACGATGCAAGGCACAGACTGACGCAACTCTTGAAAGAGATGCAGCAGCCAAACCACATTAGCAGCCCCAGACCCCGGTGCAACGTAATCAGCCTCTGATGAGCTACATGCAATACATCCCTGCTTGCCGCTACGCCACGTCATGGCATTGCCACCCAGCAGGAACACGTAGCCTGTCTGACTACACCCATCAGGGCTCCACACCCAGTCATTGTCTATGTAGCCGTCAACTACCACCGAATGGTGCCATGGATAGCAAATTCCAAGGTACAGTGTGAAGACCACGTACCGTACCACTCGCACATCTGCGTTAAGGGCTCTCGTCCGAGGATTGTGTGAAAACTATGAAAGGAGGTTGACGGTGAAGGGAACATCAAGTTGTGTGGTAGTGGCCAAGTACACCAAAGGGCCCATGAGGCATATGTATGGGGTCACGTCCACTGTCTCTCCCAACTCTGCTGGTACATCCACCTTCAGAGTATTCTGCCCGTCAAGTGGGATGGGGGTGATGGCCGTGAGAATGGCACCAAGGAGGTCAGCAAACCGCTCTCCAGAACGTGCGGATAACTTGCCTAATGTAGCAAGAGTGTCCATCAATGAAGATCACGTACAACATCCATCCCGACAAACACAAGTGTAGGACCAAGGTCCTTCATGCTCTAAGCAGCCTGAAAAACTGCCTTGGCATCCTTCACGGCCTCCATAGAAGGAGACGCAATCAAGAGGTCTTCCAAATCAACTAGGATGGCGGTGAGGCTCTTAGCTGTCCGTCTGAGAATGAGGGATGGGTCGGCATCACTCTACACAAAACCAGCACACATCATTGCGCCAGTGATCTCCAAGTTCTAGCACCTGGGTGATTGTTTCAAGCTGAAGAAGGCCTTGCGCAAGCGCCAGACCTTGTCACCAACCTCGAATCCAGGTGGCTGAACCATGTAGAACTTCTCCTATAAAGTACCATGGAGGAATGTGTTGTTCACATGCATCTTGTGTAGCTCCTAGTCGTGGTGAGCAAGAGCCCCAAACAGAGCACGAGCGGTGGTCATGTAGTGAACAGAACGACAGCTATAATGATCAGATCGTCACCAGCCAAAGACCAGACCACAGGTGAGGAGGCCCGGACGTACCCATTCGTAGGTCTAGACTCCCGCATCCGCTCAAAAGCCACACAGCTGGGAATTTGGTCAGCGGCCAATGACAAAACGTTGGGTAGGTCGCGGTAGGTGATAGCCTCAAAGAAGAGTGCATCTCAAGATTTGACAATGCAGTGACGAGCCGGGTCCCAAAAGCGCCATGCCTTTCACCGTGTAGAAATGTGAAGGAAGGCACACATGCGACCCCGAGGTGAGACTTTGCACCTCTGCTGGTCCTCAATGTACCACACGCAGGCTAGGGATCCCCAAACACAAGCAAGATGAAGATCAGTGTGATGTTTGACCTACAACTCGTACACCATAACATGGCCTGGGAGAGAACCATGCAATAAGTGGTTCCAGACCCACGTCACGTAGGAAAACCTCCCAAAGGAAAACGACTCCAGTAGACCATGCTGAGGTCACATTGCGCAGACTGCATCCTCCATTGTGCAGTTCTAGCTCTGAGACACACCATTTTGTTGTAGTGTAGGAGGGACAAAAAAGTGATGAAAAGTACCACACTTTGTAAAGATGGCATCCATCTCGCCTCAAAACTGACCACCACGATCTAAGCAGAACGTGTGGAGGGTCGGACAAGATTTGTGCTCAGCCAACACTAGCAAGAGGCGCAGTACTAGGACGGCATCACTCTTGTGTTGGAGGCTAAAGAACCACCTCTTTCTGGTACAGCCATCTGTCAGGGTAAGGATAAATCGTACTAATCTGAGAGAGACTCGACGCGGAGGGGACCGAGAAGGTCCGACTGGACCAAGTCAAGCAAATGTAGTGTCTTAGAAGTGGATTCAAGGTAAGTTCAGTGGTGCATCTTGCCCTGAGTGTAGAAGAGACAGTCGGTCTTGAGCGGCTTCTCGAAGGAAGCAGCGTCAAAACTAAGGGTTGGCTGATTCGGAATGAGCTTGAACATTGCGTATGAGCTCACATGGCAAAAGCGGTGATGCAGCAAACACTGGTGTTTTAGAGAGATAACATCAGTGAAAAGCACACGTATAGATGCGGAGGAAGGAGAGGAAGCAGATGACTTGGTACAACACACATGATGCAGTTGATTGACAACTGAGGCATGGAGAAAAATGGCAGGAATGTCAACAACAATCACAGTGGTAGAGTCAACGGAGTGCTCAACAGAAAGACCCACCTTGGTAAAAGCACAAACAAGGAGCATGCTAATCTTAAGAGCAAGGACAAAGAGCACATAAAACATGTACAAGGAGCCAGACAGACCATCAAACCGCACAACCCTCACTCCCTGCATAAGCAGTGTCTGACGAGACCCTGTGTGAATGGACTGAACGGATGCAACGGGAACAAACACCACAAAGTCACTACAACGACAAGTCATGTGATAGGTGGCACCACTATCAATGATCTAGGTGTCACTCGGCTCTCAACTAGTTGTCGACAATGAACAAGATGCCACAAAATACTCTGCCTATGTTGGATGCAAAGCAAAGGACTCGGGACAATGATGAAAAGCACAGACTAGTGACTCGTCAAGCCATTCGAACCTGTCAGGTCCACCCTCATCAAGAGTTGACTGAGCTCCCCCACAAGCATCATCACGGAAAACTGAAATAACAAGAAAATCTATTGGGAACCACTTGGTTGTGACAACACACTCGCACCTCCCCAATTACGAAGTGCCAGCAGCTGAAAAGGCTCCAAGATTATGAGATCTCAAGGATCAATATCACTACTGCTACTTGGTGAAGCGATTGTGTGTGCTGCAATTGTGGGTGTGGCGCAACTCATCAGTGTGTCACTGGACGTCATCCACTACGCATGCGTTGCCCAGAGGTCACAAATGATCCAAGGCCAATCAAGGGGCTACTCACACTCTGTGTAGCAATGAGCGCCCCCACAGTTGTAGTAGGGGATAAAACGTACACTGCCTCTGCTCATCGTCTATTGCTGCTGCTGCTATTGATGTGCCTTGTTGCGTCTCTTTTTCCCTTCTTCCCCTATGCGGCCGCTGCAACACCCTCAGTCTGGCCGCTTGGGGTAGATGAGGAGGAGGAAGCAGCGGAGCTGGGACTGGTGAACTAGGACAGAGGCGTAGGAGGGGTCGTAATCACTATTGCAACAAGTGGAAATTTCTGATGGGCCACAGTGGCCAAATTTTTTATGAGCCAATGTCAGCTAGAGAAAGAAACAATGAGCCCAAGGAAGCAGCTGCAATGAATCCAACAAATCAGAGAGGGCCGCGCGGGTTTCGACCGTGCGGCCCTCTCTGAGAACTTCACATGGTCCAAATGCACCCCCATTATGATTGTGTTGAGTGCCCACAACTGTATCCCGCCACCAGTCCAAAGACGTGTGTGAAGGTGCATGGCTTGTCTCCAATAGTCTGTTGCATGCTCCATGGGACCCTCGCAGAGGGATTGGAACTCACGCATTCGAGCTGCTCTCTTGGCATGGGTCTCTTTAACGAGTAGTGTCAGGGCGAACTCCCAGCTTTGGCATGGGTCTGCTCGAGTCCCAGTCCCGGCCTCACACAGAAAGGGGAAAAAGTCAACCACAATCTCCCGCAAAATGGTGTAGAGAAGACCGCACATTGCTCTCGCTGCTATCTGGACCTGGTGAGCGTCGCGAGTCAGGTACAAGCCGTGACAGTAGGGCCAGACGCCCTCAGAGTCAGCCCAAACCTGAAACTAGGTCTCCCAGAAATCAAACCCCTTCTCACTATTGTAATGGGGTGGAGGTGTCTCAAAGTCCTACGGTTCACTCTGTGGGAAGGGAAACATTAGGCTTGCGAGATGGTCGACAAGGCACAGAGAGACCACAAGTGAAAGAAATGCCACAAAGGTGAACACTATTGAATGACGTGGTTGGTCGTAACTACGAGAAGGTGGCGGGATGAGAGGTTTTTCTCACAAATGTGCTTCTCAAGGACGTGAATCTTGTCCTCACGTGTGTCATCCTCCATCTCCTCCTTATCCCAAGTGTCAATCTCTGATGAGGGGTACTGAGGTCACGGTGCTCTGTAGGGCATAAACTGCTGAGCGGATGGTGCAACTCCAATAAGTCCTCCTGGTGTCTACTGTGAGGCCCATGAACGACCATAAATAACTCTACGATCTCTTGTAGTGCGTCGGTCTGACACGGTTGCTAGCGGCACACTTCATCCAGCATCCAACAAATCTCGCTGATTGCAAGTGATTACGATTGTGGACTCATGATGCCACAAGAGGAGGAAGAGGAGGGATCTCCTAGCCCCTTGCCCTTTTCATGAACCGGCGGCATGGGTGCTGCTTATCATGGGTTTAAACGTCAACGTTACGAGAATCCAAATCCGTTGGCATTTGGCACAAAATGATGTTTGAGCAAGACATTTGCCTAATTTTTGCTGCTATATGTCATCACCTACAATGATGACATCAGCATGAAGGTTGTCCAAATGAAGCAAATTTTGGATTGATTTTCTCGTCAAAGGAAGCTGAATGTAATGGCAGTTGTTTCATGAAAAAAAAAAAAACATCGCCGTTTTCTTTTAAGCCCAAAATCCGGAAAAGTATAGGCCTGATAATGTTGTTTCGTTTCTTGGAGCTTACAGGGCATGAAATGAGGCGGGTTTGGATGCGATGCATAGTTTTTTGCAAGAGCTTTCTAAAGAGACCTTACAGGACAAAAACGATGGTCATATGGGACAGTTGCACTCTCTCACATCCGGGGAGGGGGTGGTAGTTGTGACATGACTAAAGCTTTCGAGAACCTTCACACACCCCTCCTCAACATTACGCGTCCCAACTGCTGCTAGAGAGGGTTGGAAAACCCTTTGCTGCCCCGTGATGGTGGCGTGGTGATGCGGTTGTAAGGGTGTCTCCATTGCTGGAATCTGTTTCGGCAGGTCACCATGGCTCGATGGGTCCTACCAAGACTCTGGCTTTAGCTGTGACTCTCTGCTGCTGCCACAACTGCATCTCTGTTGTGCAGCTCAGCGAGGGATGTTGCGCTGCTCTGATACCATGAGATATTCCAAGGAAGCTTTCTGGCCTTGCTGCTGCTGACATAGTGACACAGTTAAGTCAGTCGCCCTACTAGCAAGCAAGCGTGTGCAAGAAACAGCAACGTCACGTAAGCTCCAATATCCCAGTAATGTAGAGAGAGAAATAAAAACTGCTAAGCACACAACATGAATACCTGTTGCCGTGCACAGCGGATGATGCACATGACACTGTCAGTTTGTCCTAAATCTAGCCCAAAACCATTATTTTGGCTGTAACTTTGCGCACATGCATCCAACCGCAACATCGTCTGAACCTAGAGATGCAAAATCTTGAGCCGGATGCTACAATCAATCAGTGGATACACAATGTAGAACATGTAAATAAGGCTCAAGACCCCGTCCACCAAGAGAACTCTAGCAACTGAAAAAAACCGTGGAGCACCCCAGTAAGCACCCGGGACACTTTGGCAGTTGTCTGGCAGGTGCAGGTGGGTGGAGCCACCGCCCGCCAGTGCTCCGGCACCAGCTGGTTCCGCATCAGGGATCTGTACAAGCATGGACACGGCCAAGTGGTCACAGTGAGCTGTACAAGCAGACGGGGACGACTCACATAAAAACACAAAGACACATGAGTTGTCACTCACTGACCAGTACCACTAGGACAGAAAGCCTGCATGGTGTTGATGTGTATTTTACCAGATGACCTCAACCTTTCCTACCATGATGTGCTCACGCTGAGAACATGGGTATGAGCCCCATAGACCGCCTCCGACCAACCGCAGTCAAGGAGGAGTCGCGTTGTCGTGTGGAACTCCCTCAATTGACTGCATGTCATGAACACACGTGGATTGGCATGTCAACGCAGGCTAATCGCAGCACCAGCGAGCTTACAATAGCAGAAGGAAGCATGCATTAGGGGCAGCGAGCTTGAGAGCATAGCGTTATCCATATTTGCATCCATCTATTGGTATCACGAACAAGTCATTTGTATTTTTGGGGTTAAGGTTGCAACATGAAACAGATTATACACTCATTTGTCAGTTTCCTACCATAAACAGTGTGCGACCGACGCATCCTTTACCGTGGTGATGTTGACAGGCCCCACTGTGGGTGAAAGGTAATCCTCTGACATACACAATTTCAAATGCACCATTTAATGATTGAGCCCATTCAAGACGTGGCAGTGTTACCTGAAATGCTAATAATGCATCGCCCGTACCGACCACGAGCCCAAAAATATCTCAAGACTTGGCCAAATGCGAGTTATGGACAAAATCAATGGATGAAGTTCCTCAAGTCTAACTTTAACTATGACATCGAGTCTAGCAAATGCTCTAAATCGATGACCACAATTTGTGGCCAAGATAAGCACAATGCTCGTCAAACAAGACCCGTACCTCGCGAGACTATTTACGAAGGGTTACGAGGAGTTTAGCAGGTACGATAAGACCAAGTTCTTGTTTGACGCTCCCAACCAGTGACAAAAATCCACTTGCCAAGTCATACCACAGATCAAAGAGCCAGGAAGAATGCTATTGGAGGAGCTCCACGGCACTGGTCCGTGTGGATATCTTGACGAGGACAAGATGTTTAAGGAGCTGGCACAATACTACTAGTGTCACTGGGTGTAGAGCGACATGGCAGCATTCTGTGAACCATGCGAAACCTGTCGGTGGCAAAACGTTCGTTGCACAATGCCACCAGAACCCCGCCAATCACTCCCTGTTCCGGTGGAGCCTTGGGGTCCACATTAGCAAAGGCTTTGTGACAGGGCTGCTTGTCATTGAGGGTTATGATGGCATCCAAGTGGTGGCGGACAGATTTCCATGATGTATTGTTTCCTGACAATTACCACCACCACCACACAAGGACAATCACAAACTTTTGTAAATCAGATCGTGCAGATTCATGGCTTGCCACGTACCATCATCACCAAGAGAGATGACTGCTTCACTAACGGTTTTTCTAAACTACACTTTACGCAAACCAACAACACGTTATGGCAATCGGATCTAGCTACCAGCGACGTTCTATCCTCAAACCAATAGACAAACCAAGCCAACCAATCAAACGCTCGAACAACTCCTCTCCACTCTATGCCAGCCGCACAGCACTGATTGGGAAACAAAACTGTTGACCCCCAAACTTGCATAAAACTCCGCAGCTTCCACCACAACGGGTAAATTATTGTTCGGGGTGATTTGTTGCAGACCGGCATGACTCCAAAGCCAGAGCAACATTTTTGCGGTCGACATTCACTGAAGGGAGTTTTTAATTGTTTGGAAGGAAACATGCCAGAATCTTTTGAAGATGCAAGAAGCCGTGAAGCAAAGTAGCAGACCAACATCGGAATGATGACATTTTCAGTGCTAGCGATCGCATCCTACTCAGTGCTGGCAATCACATCATACTCAGTTGGGCAAACATTAAACTCAGTAGACAAGACTTTCCAAAGCTCAAACACTGATGGTGGACTCGTTTGAATTGGAGCGGATGCAAACTCTAGTTGAGGCCCAACTTCTTCTACCAGAGAGCATGATGATGCATCATGTTCTCCATGTCAGCAAGCTCAAGCACTACCGGCACCCCAGCAAGAACTTTCCTGGTCAAGACATTGCGTTCCGCCTCCAATCCAAGTGAATGGGGATACAGAGTGCGTGGTTGAAGACATCCTCAAACATCGATGCCATGTGTGGTCAACGACACGGCTATGACACTGCAAAAATTAGCTGGGAGCCCAACAACCTCCGAGACATCGATCCATTACTTGACTGGCTACTATTGATGTCTCCGACCTACGTTTGCTAATGCATCAGGGCATCGTGGCTAAAAATGGGAGAACTGTTACCTCACAGACATACGTGAGTCATGAAACTCTGCGGGAGGGTCCTTGTGTCCTTAGATTTGTGGCCCACAATGCGTTAATTTTAGGCTTTTTACACTGTTTGGCCGAGGCCATTGTGGGCAATTGTCTCGACCTCTGGTTTTTTGCTTTGAAAGGTTTGGACACATTTGGCCACTTTCCTAAAGGGTCGCAAGAAGTATCACAAAACATACCAATGTTTCAATACCATTTGCTTTGTCTGTGTGCGGGCTTTGAGCTTCTCTAAGTGGTAGATATGGCTGTGTTGTGAGATTTCCTTGGTTTTCTTTGATGATGCTCCATCAGCTACATCACATAAGCTGTGTTATGTACGGTGCATTCTAGCCACCTACTTCACACATGAATGACAATGTGAGTTTTCTTGGTGGCGGAGACCTGGGCACTTGGTGGTCTATGCCAGTGCTTCGGGAGACCCCATGATGGTTAGATTGAGAAAGTACTAGGAAGCTTCCCAGCCGTGCTGTTGCTAACATGGCGACAGTGTCTTGTAATCTGGTGCACTATCAAGCAAGCAGGTGCAAGAAAGAGCAAGGGTTATGCAAGGGAGACACTCAAAGTCTTGTAAGATCCAATGGCTTAGTAATGGAGAAAGTGATGACAACTGACAAGCACACATCATAAATGCCTGTCATTGCGCATGGTGGGTGACGTACGTGGTAGTGTCAGTTTGTCCTAAAAGTGGCCCAAAACTACAATTTCGCCTGTAACTCCACGTAAAGGCATCCAAACGCAACACCATCTAAACCTAACGATGCAAAAACTCGAGCCGGACACTACGACGGGTCACACGCACAAGTCAGACATCGATCGGTGGACAGAATACAAAACATGCAAATCGGGCTCAAGAGCCAGTCCACCGAGAAAACTCTAGCACCTGCATGAAAACTATAGAGCACCCCTGCAAGAACCCGTGACGTAGTGGCAACTGTCTTGTAGCTGCTGGTAGGTTGAGCCACTGGCGTGTTGCTACTCTGGCTCCAACTGGGTCTACATCAGGGATCTTCAAGAGCATGGACATGACCCATTGGTCACAGTAAGCTCTACAAACAGATGGAACAACTCACATCACAACAGGTGTGTCATAGGGGACCGACATTGGCACAGGACCAAGTGTGCCAGAGGGGGCTGGCGCTTGTATACAAGCAGGTGTGCCAGATTCGACCGACACAAGCACAAGGCCAGGTGTGCCAGAGGGGACTGATGAGGTTACTGGACCCACAGCCACGATGGCTGGATCGTCAGCAGCCGGAGACCTGGATGGAACCATCCGCAGGACTAGACTCCCCCATCCGTAGTGAAATCACACAGGTGGGAACGTGGTCAGTAGCCAGCAAAAAAATGCTGAACAAGTCATGATAAGTGAGAGATGCCGAGGAAGGTACACATACATCCCTGAGGTGAGACCTTGACCCCTGCTGGTCCTCGGTGTACCAGACATAGGCGAGAGACCCCCAAACGCGAGCAAGACAGAGATCAGAACGATGGCCAAATCCTAGCTCGTACAACGTGACATGGTCCGAAAGCGGGTCATGCAGCAGGCAATTCCAGACCCACATCATGTAGGAGATGCCCTCAAAGGCAAACGACTCTAAAATACTACACTCAGAGTGCATAGTACAAACCGCATCCTCCATGGTGCAATTTCGACGCTCTGAAACATTGTTTTGCTGTGGTGTAGCAGGGAGGGGCGGAGAGCTAGCGAAAGATAACGGTACTCAGGAAATTAGGCATCCATCTTGCCTAAGGACTCGCCACCACGATCTGAGAAAAACTTGTGAAGGGTTTGATAAGACCGACGCTCAGCCATCACCAGCTACATGTGGACCGCCAACGCGGAATTGCTCTTGTTGCGGAGGCTATAGACCCACCGCATCTGGGTGAAGTCATCGATTAGGGTGAGGAAATATCAACCCCGATCTGAGAAGGACTTGACTGGGAGAGGACTGAGGAGGTGTGAAGAGACTAAATCTAGTTGACAAAGTGCAGAAGAGGAGTAAGGGTAAGAGCAGCGATGCATCTTACGGTGGGTGCAAAAAAGAAAATCGATTTTGGGCAGCTTCTCCAAGGAAGCCGCGTCAAGACCAAATCGCTGGCTGAGTTTGAATGAGCTTGGACACAGTGTCTGAGCTCACGTGGCAGAGGCAACATTGTAACCAGCACTGGTGCTGGGGAGAGAACAACAGAGACAAACACACGGGTAGAAGAAACATGGGAAGAAGAAATAGAGGGAATGTAACAAAGCACATCATAGAGGTCATCAAAAACACAAGATAGAGGTCAACACATATTGGTGCTGGCAGGTTGTACATTCCTTCTACGATTGAGACCCATGTACACGGTGATTTGTATCTGTACCTCGGGAGACCCAGCACTGATTGGTTGAGACCCTTGTTGACTTCTATCAGACATATGTAGCTTGCATATGGCTGAGACCCTGACATCCCGTGACATGTCCCAACATCTCGGAAGGCCTAAAATTTCCTAGCCTGGCTATCCAGTAATGTTTTTGTGTCACCGTAAATTCTGCGTGTGTATGGGGTACATTGCATACTTTGTTGTCAGCCGAGACTTGGGCATAAATTTGACTGTTCTAGTGCCTCGGAAGACCTCCATTGTCTGGTTTCATGTTCTGTGACATGTCTATTCCTTGTTTGTGCCTTTTGGCACAATGGGGACAACGGGGCCTCGTGGGCTAGTAGCCAGTCCCCAATACATTAGCTCTCAGTAGAGCTGGATTTGGCCTTCACTGCCTGCCCCTCACACCCAGATCTCATGGCATTTTTGCATGGGCCTGCATGCCCTTATAATCTCTATCTCGGTCGAGTTCTTGATGACGTTAAGTATTCACAAGACCTCACATCGACGTTCTTGAAATCCCCCGACTTCTCGATGGAGTTTCTCTGAGTTACCAGTCACAACACAGCGTTGTACGCGTTGCTTGACTCGATCGCCCTAGACCTAAGATATGCCTCAGTGTGTTTCTGGCTATTTTCTATATGCGTTCGACATGTTCCATGCTTGTCATTGAAGTACACGCACTAATAAATGTAGATCATCCAATTGTCCCAATTCCTCACATATTCATGTGGTCCGCACCTCATCCTTGTGAACTATCCATGTTTTGCCACCCACCAAATACTGGTGGGTGAGTTAACTTGAGGGTGGAGGAAGCTCGTACTCCCACTTACTCCTTCCCGCCCACGGCCAAAATTTGATGCAGTTCTAGCGTCAAAGAGATGACGATGAATTGATGATTTATCGAGGCCAAGTTGACAAATCGGACCGGAGGCCATATTTCACCCACTTTAAGGCTGGACTGTTGGTTACCCCCCAGTCTCCACCACAAGTGAGAGAAATTCCACGTGTTTGTAGTTTGAATGAACCGTGCCCTCGGTTTGAAAAATCAATGACAAGATGCCACGTTTTTGGAGATCAATGATGTAATGCCATCGATTAAGTGAATGTTTTGGAATCTTAAAACAAATATGGCATATGCCCCTGTTATTCATCCATGGACAAGCACTAGAGAGGAGAGAACATGGAAGAGAACCTTGTCTTTTGCTAGCCTGGCCATGTGAAACGTGGGGAAATATCACAAAAGGATGCCACAAATTTGTAGACTAACTACAGAATGTCATCGCTTGAGTGAGTATTGGAAGATCTAGAAAACATATGACATATGCCCCTAGTTCGTGTCTGGACAAGAATTTCTTGAAAAAGGACATGGAACGAAATGTCAGTTTTTGCCAACATGGTTGTGTGAAAAATGTCCCATCAAAATTCAAGGCCATGTACTCACCCCTTGAATATGCAAAAATGTCCCAACAATTTCATGTTTGGAATTTGGAAGGATGAAATAGTCATTACATCCATGAGCACAAATGGTTGACACTACCATATCCACTAGCAGAATTTTATGTCCCCCATATCCAGCACTTGAATACACATTCAATGTTGCACGCAAGGCATGCACAGGGTTACGTACAACACAAAAGAGAAAAATGAATAATGTTGGAAATGGTGAATCAAAGGAGTAAATTTTTTGTACATAACATGAAAAGAAAGTGTGTGAGAGGGATAAGGGAATAGAGAGAGAGAGAGAGAGAGAGAGAGAGAGAGAGAGAGAGAGAGAGAGAGAGAGAGAGAGAGAGAGAGAGAGAGAGAGAGAGAGAGAA
>SZWC01011924.1:53463-71770 GCA_023375785.1 Penium margaritaceum
CGCCAGCGACAGCGACAGCGACAGCGACAGCGACAGCGACAGCGACAGCGACAGCGACAGCAACAGTGACAGCGACAGCGACAGCGACAGCGACAGCGACAGCAACAGCAACAGCGACTGAAAGTGACAGCCACGCATGGCGCTGCATGACTGACTGCAGGCCCCACTGGCTTACACATTGGCTGTTGCGCCGTGCAAAGTCGTAGAGCCAGAGATGCCGGAAGTGGAGCGTGAGACGGCAATCTTTAACACTCGTCCATATTGCCCAAAATATTCTCGCCGCTCCAAAGTCTGCACAAAAACACATGCACCAGATGACAGCAGTGGAGGGCCCAAAACGCCAAAGGGTTCAACAACAGGATCCCCATCAGGGTCCTTGGCCCGCCGAATACAGGTGGGGCAGAGAACAGGGAGAGATGGTCAGCAGAGGAGTGGAAAGACACATCCTCACAGTGAGGACCTCACCTCTTCGTCGGCCAGTGACATGGGCATGCCCACAACATATACAAGATTCCGTTGCACCACCCGGACATTGCTCAGGTGCTTCCGGATGTCACCACCACCTCCACCACTGCCAAAATTTGTCCGACCTTTGCCCTTGCCCTTTTGCTTCTTATCACCTCCCCCTGCATCTGAGAATCTGTGGAGGAGGATGCATGCAGAAAGAGGTGCCAAAGACAGGGTCAAGCGGACAGGAGACAGGGGCGGAGATGCGCACACACTTAGGGGGGTGAGAAGAAAAGAGAGGAAGAGAAAAAGAGGTGGGATTGTGATGAAAAGAAGGGCGAATGGAGACGACAGAAAGGAGCAGACAAAGCAGGCTGGTGTGGAAGGTAGGGACAAGAGGCAGCGAGAGGCGGAGAGAGGGCATCACACACACGGGTGTGTAGCAGGACCAGGTGCACCCTAGGAGACAGGAGGGAAGGAGAGGGACAGGAAGAAGAGGAAGGATAGAGGGAGTGGAAGAGGGAAGATGGTAACAGGAAAAGAGTGAGGGAGGGAGGGAAAAGGGGCAGGAGGGACAGGCTGATGAACGAGAGGGAGAGAGGGAGGGAGGGAGGTTGGGAGGAGGAAGGGAGGGACGGAGGGAGAGGGGCAGAGGGACAGAGAAAGAGAAATAGGGAGGGAGGAGGCAGAGGAAGACGGATGGGCAAACAGTTGGGCGGAAGGAGGGACAGAGGGACGAATGGATGGAACTGTGAGGAACAAGGGAGGAGGCACAGAGAGGACGGGAGGGAGAGAGGGATAGGGAGAGGGAGCGAGGGAGAGAGGGGCAAAGGAACAAAGAGTTAGAGAAAAGGAAGGGTGGAGGGGCAGGACAAAAGAGAAAGGTGGAAGGGCGGTACTTAGGGAGAGGGAGGGAGGGAATGGAGGGAGAGAGGGACGGAGGGAGGGAGGGGAAAGAAAAGAGGAATAGAGGAAGGGAGAGATGGACAGACGGGAGAAGTGAAAGGGAGAGTGGAGGAGGGGGGGAGAGGGAGAGGGGGGAGGAGGATTGGAAAACATCAAAGAAAAGAGGGAAAGTGAAATCGTAGGAAAGAGGGAGGGAGGTAGGGAGGAAAGGAGGGAGAAGGGGAAGTGCCAAAGAGGAGGGAGGTCAGTGACAAGGTGACGAAAGGGAAAGAGGGACAAGGGGGATACTAAGGAGTCAAGAGACAGGCAGGCATACAGAAAGAGGACGTAGCCAAAAAAAGAGAAAACAATCAACTGAGAGATTGTGACAAAGGTGATGAAGGTGTACATGCAGGCCAATCAGACGAGGGGGTAGAGAAGATGATAGATCCAGGTTGCACTGATTAGAGAGAGGAAGAGGAGGGATGTTGGGACGGAAGAGCTGGAGAAGAGATGGGGTCAAAGAAAGGGACTGGGAGTAGAAAGAGACTGTGAACGAGAGAGACTGAACCACACCAGCGCCAAACAGAGGCAAGATGGTACAAGGTCAGGGTCGAGGGAAAGGAAAGGAAGACCAGGAGTGAGTTTTCAGGCTTTGTGACACACGTGAGAAGAGGACACAAGGTGCTACACAGTAAAAACGGAGACTGGTGTGGTAGCGGAGGCAAGTGCTGAAATGGAGAAGAGAGGGCTGTGGAGTGAAAGGAGGAGGCCGACGAGGCCTTGTGGAGTAGAGAACTGGAGACAGCCAGACCAATGCGCCGCTCAACCGACCAGCCTATCGAGAGAAGAACAAGGAATTTCTGTGGAAGGTCGACTGCTGAACATCAGCGGAGTAGCTGCACAGCTGGTCACAGCTCCATGGCGGGCCACTAGCTTACGTATGCTCTTTCCCCGCTCTGTCTACGTGTTGCCGCCGGAGACAATACCTGGAGGCAGTTGCATGCAGGACAAATCTCAGGCCACAAAAGCGGAGCTTCTGTAGGGCCTGGTACCGCGAGCACCAACCAAGCCCACGAGAAGCGGTCAGACTGGCCCCCAGCAGCTGACCTGCCGTCCTGACGTGCACTATTTCCCTGTACAAGATACTAGCACGAGAACCTGCTACTGCGAGCGTAACAGGTGGTCATCTGTAAAGCCCCAGGCACGTCACCGCGTGATCTCATCTCCTCACTGCGCAAATACTGAAGGCCACAGCCTGTTACGTGCTTCAAAGAAACTCCTGAAGGAAAGAATCGCTCGTCCTGTGCTGTACGACACCTGTCTTGCAGTTGGCTGCCATGCGAATGCTCAGTCCTGTTAGAACGGCACCTCGAACCCCCGTGCCCTTGGTGACTGGACACAGGGGGTGCAGGGATGCCAAGCGGACTGGCTTGCCACAGTGTACACCACACACACAGGCGGAAGACCACGGCCAAAGACTGCGGGAACGCCACTGAATGCGCAGGCGCAGTCCTCACTCTTGGTGGGCAGAGAGACACCAGAAAAAAGGAAAAGAACGGAGTGTGATGAAGCTTGGCGGTGAAACTGCATACTCGTCTTGCGCGGCTGGAGATGCGGACACGATCTTCTCCTTGTCGTATGGAGAACGGCAGGCGGGACAGCGACCCTCCAAGTTGTCCTTGTTAGCCATCTCCATAATGTGGTGCCAGCACCACAGACATATCTGCAGGCCCCCCCACCACGCAGCACAGCGAAGAATTGTGACCCAGGCCGCAGAGTACGACAAAGAGAGGGGAAGGCTTGGGCATGCACGCGGAGGGTGCGAGGAGGAAGGGTTCGAGCCTCTGGCACTGCCTGTACTGGAAGAGGCCGGCTACGCGGACACGCGCAAGCCCTCTGAAAAGAACCAGCTAGCCCCACAGCCGTCAAGACGATGAGACACTTTACACCTGCCGCGTTCAAGCCTCTGGCACTGCCTCGAAAAGAATAGGCCGGCTGAATATCAGAGGGAAGGTCCATGGCGGTCCTGTGGAGCGTACTTGATAGCCGCAGTGGCAGGGCTGGAACTTCCGATCTGTGGAGTCCATCTCTTCCAGGCAGAGAGGGCACGACAAATCCGAGTCATCGCAGGCGCTCAGATCCATGGCTGCGCAGTGTGTGAGGAGTCGCGCGCAAGGCTTGCGTACGGCAGATCTGGATGCGGGAGAGGGCGGCGGAGGACAGGAAGAGGAGTACTCGACCGAACCAATGGTCAGGTCCTGGTGCGCGAGCGGTGTCTGCTTTCCAAGGCAGGGAGGCGCATGGAGGCTGAGGTAGGGTGGTCAGGTGTGCGAGGTACACTACGGCGTGTTCATGGATTAGCTCATGCTCTGAGCGTCAACGCTGGGAGAGAGAGACGCCAGGCACCTGTCACATGGCCGTCGTGGTATGGTGATAGGCCATGGTGGCCGCATGCATGGCCGTTGCCACCTCTCGACCATGTCGAAAATGGGCCGAAACTTACTTTTTTCGAGAGGGTTCCAGATTTTCCACACTGGTTCGCCGTCGGCTGAGTCCGGAAAACAGGATTTCGGTAACATTTCAAATCAGGCATCACCTGCTCCTTGTTCAGAGGGTATGAATCGGAAGCTCCTGCGGCAGGCCTCGCAGTAGCCGCCACAGCGTCAGCAGCTGCGGTGTCCACCGCCGTCCCGCGTGAAAATGGCGTGCCATCTGCAACAGTAGGCGATGGATTGCCCCGCAACGCGGGATCCATGTAAGATCTCGGCCGTCCGAAAGATTTAGTTCACGTTGTGTGCGTGGATCGGACGGTAGGAAGCACTGTCCTCCTCGGGTATACCACTGCCAGCGACCACGACCGGCAAGTCCCGCCGAGAGTTTCAACCCAGCAATACCGGCCGCAGCACCACAAACAGGCCGTCTCAGCAGCCACGGCTCTAGCGGTTTCTCCACGGCTACCTCGCCGTCCCAAGTGCTTTCAATCGTAACCAATGGAGTCATACGAGGACCTAATGTTCTTTTTCGCCATCTTGAATTCGGCCTAAGCCAGACTGCGTTAGCGTACAAGCCCGGCAAGCATGAGAAACAGACACATCGCACTCCTTCTTCGATTCAACCACAGGAACAATTGCATCATTCATAAAATATTAGTCTTAATTTCTGAATCTGAAATATTTCTCAGGTTGGATCCTTGGTTCTTCTTGCCCTTGAATGGATTAATTGAAAAATCGATGGGAAAATCTAGCAGACGGAGTCTCTATTTTGTCCCTCAAACAAAACTCATCTTCCCATAAGCTTTTTTCAAGCCCATTCTTGCACCTATTTGTGACATTAAACTTCAAAATGGGAAACGAAATCTCAAGAACGGTCGACGGTCAAGTCCCGACCGTTGAACTCTTATTTCCGTCCCCTTCAATTCCGTCGGTAGGGTCAGAAACTACGGGTCTTCATCAATTGATTCCTTTTAGAGAAGATGCATGCAAGCTTCCTAGCGACACAGCCTCAGACTAGGCGCCAGTGCTTGGTCAGACGGTGACGAAAGTCACAAGTCATGCAGACACCGGCAAGGGTCTGGCTAGGAGAGACAAGGCAAAGTTTCAGAATGCTTCAATAGCCTTTTCAGATAGAAATGAAAAATGACAGGTCCATGGCATAAGTACCTGTCGCAACGCACGGCGAGTGTTGAGCACGGCAGTGCAAGATCTGTCCTAAAACCGGCCCAAAACCACTCTTTTTGCCGTAACTCTGCGCACACATGTCTGAACGCTACGCCGTCTGAACCTAGACGTGCAGGATCAAAAGCCTAACGCTACGACTGGTCACATGCATGCATCCGGAATCAAACGTTGGACACATAATGCAAAAGGATGCAAATGAGGCCCACGGCCAGTCCACCGATAAACTCCTGCGTGCTGCAAAAAAACTGCAAGAGGTCTCGGGTAGCATCCAGAGCTCTGGAACGGTCTTCGGTCAGCTCCAAGCTGGTGTTCCACCACCACATGACGCAATGGTGCCTCCAGGGTCCGCATTAGGGATGTGCACGCGTATGGACACGCCCGAGTGGTCACAGTAAACTGTACAAGTCAACAAGAACGTCACAAGTCACAACACTCTTCCATGACCCGATGGTGCACATATCCATGCGCGTGCATGACTGAGACGAGTACAGCAACTGGTGCAACGAAAAATGTGGCACGGACACAATTGCACCCCACACTCAACCACTCTCAGGCAAGGGGCGAGGTCCAACAGAACGAATAGCCAACAAGAACTTTCTGCGTGCTAGTGCCTTCGTCAAGAAGTCAGCACAGTGCATGTCAGTGCCAACCCAAATGACGGAAATCATGTGTCGCTCCACCAGATCACGCACAAAGTGATGCTCAACCGCAATGTGCTCGTGCGAGCATGGAAGACACCAGAGTTCTCTGCAATGACAAGAGCACTCTGGTTGTCGCCACGAAGCACAATGGCAAGTACTCACTGGCCAAGCTCAAGTACCACGCGCTGCAGCCATACCGCCTCAGCAGCCCCTACACCAAGAGTAGCATAGCCTGCCTCTGATGAGCTACGTGCAATGCAGCCCTGCTTCCCGCTGCACCAGGACACAGCGGTCCCACCGAGCAGGACGACGTAACTTGTACGACTGCTTCCATCTAGGCTCCAGGCCCAGTCGCTGTCGGTGTAGCCGTCAAGGACCACCGAACACTGCCAGCGAAAGCAGAGTCCGAGGTACGGTGTGGAAACCACGTACCGCACCACTCGTAGAGCCGCGTGAAGGGCTCTAGCGCATGGAGCCTGTGAAAACAGGGCAAAGAGGTTGAAGGCGAATGCGATGTTTGGACGTGTGGTAGTGGCCACGTACATTAGAGATCCGATGAGACGGAAGTAGAGGGTCACATCCACTGTCTCCCCCAGCAATGTGGGATTGTCCACCTTCACGGCATCCTGCCCGTCAGGTGTGAGAAGTGTGCAAGCCGTGGGCACTGCGCCAAGGAGGTCGTGAAAGCGCTCCCCCACAACACATGGGTATGGAGTTTCATGCAGCAGTAGAGTACGACGTCTGCGATCTTGCACAATCTCCATGCCAAGAAACACCGCTACAGGACCAAGGTCCTTTATCCTATAGGCGGCCTGGAGGACAGCTTTGGCCTCCTTTACACCCTCCAATGAAGGAGACGCGATCAGAAGGTCGTCGACATAGACTAGGATGGCGGTGAATCGCTCAGGCGTTCGTCGGATAAAGAGAGAGGGATCTGCCTCGCTCAGTACATATCGCGCACAAGTTAGGGTGCCAGTGATCTCTTGGTTCCAACAGCGAGGAGTCTACGTGAGGCCGTACAAGGACTTGCGCAAGCGCCAGACCTTGTCACCGTCCACAAAGCCAGGTGGTTGAGCCACGTATATCTCCTCATCCTGAGAGCCATGGAGGAATGCATTGTTCACATCCATCTGGTGTAGTTCCTAGTCATGCTAGGCCACTACACCAAACAGAGCTGGAGGTGAGGTCATGCGGCCGATAGGGACAAAGGTGTCAGTTTAATCGATGCCCTCTATTTGAGAATACGCCTTGACAACCAAGCGAGCCTTGTGGCGTTCCAGTGAGCCATCCGGCTTCAGTTTCTTACAAAAGACCCACTTGACCTGAATAGCCTTCCGCCCAGGTGGAAGGTCCACTAGCTCGTAAACTTCGTGCTCTCGGATGGCGCGAAGCTCACCCTCACAGGCACCACGCCAAGCGTCAGCATCTTGTGAAGAAAGAGCTTCCCTCAGTGTGCCCAGGTCAGGCGCCATAGAGGGAGAGCTCTGCGTGGCAAGAGCATATGCCTCGATGCTAGGTCTGACGACCACAAGATCGGCTGTTGTATCATAGGCGACATGAAACTCACGAGTGATGAGGTCGTGCCCTACGGGACACGCTGGATGTACCTGTGTGTGCTCAGTGCGGACACTCAGGCTTAGGACCTTTGTGTCGAATCACCACTTGCAATGCTGCGAGCGGAGCGCCCGGGTGCAAGACCAGACACTCGTTGAGCTTTGGAGTCCAATGGTTGCAGATGACCGCCGGGCTCACGAGAGTAACCCAGGCTCGAGGGGCGCACCTCAGGCTCCGGAACGGGCACAATCGCAGCTGGGGAGGGCTGAGGCAAGGGAGCTAGTGATGACGTACGAGGAGATGCGGGTGTGGGTGACACGGAACTCGGTGTGACAGTAGGAGCAGGTGTGGTAGGTCCACTCACAGAGGCAGGACTGCCGGCGGACACAAGTACGGTCACAAGAGTACCCACAGGTACACAATCATGGGTACCTGTGGGGTGCGAGGGGACAGGGGTAGAAGCCGGCGGTACTGGAGAGATCTCTCGACCGACAGCGATCATCGCCAGGTCATCAAGATAAAGAGAAGTGGAGGGGGCTCAAATGGACACATCAGCCTCGCGAGCGGTGGTCGTAGGCACAAACTCCCCCATCCGCTAGGAAACCTCACACGTAGGAACGTGTGTGACGGATAGCGACTTGATGGAAGTCAGATCATGGTAAGTGAGGGACTCAAAGAAGAGCGCATCGCGAGACTCAAGAATGCGACGACGAGCATAGTCCCAAAAACTCCATGCCTTCGACCGCGGGGAGAGGCCTGCGAAGGCACACAAGCGACCCTACGGTGAGACCTTAGACCCCTGCTGGTTGTCGGTGTACCACACAAAGGCCAAGGATCCCCAGACGTGAGCGAGGCGCAAGTCAGCGTGATGGCCAAACCAGAGCTCATACGGTGCGACGTGGTCTGGAAGAGGACCGTGCGGCATGCGGTTCCAGACCCAAGTCATGTAGGGGAAGCCTTCAAAGGCGAAGGACTCCGGAAAACCGTACTCAGACCGCATAGCGCGAACCGCATCATCCATGGTGTAGTTTCAGCGCTCAGAAACCCCGTTCTGTTGAGGAGTACGAGGAGCATAGACCAGGTGAAAAATCCCGTGCTCGGCGAAGAAGCTGTCCATCTCGCCAAGGAACTCACCGCCGGGATCGGAGCAGAAGGTGTGCAGAGTATGGCATGACTGATACTCAGCCATCACTAGCTAGATGTGAACCACGAGAGCGGCGTCACTCTTTTGGTGCAGGCTGTAGACCCACCGCATCCAGGTGAAGTCATCAGTCACGGTTAGGACGTATCGAACCCGATCGGACAGAGACTCGACAGGTAGGGGACCAAGAAAGTCCGAATGGACTAACCGGAGAGGACAAAGTGCGTGTAGATAGGAGTCAGGGTAGGTGCAACGATGCACAGAAGAGACTGTCCTGGGCGGCTTCTCGAAAGAAGCCGCGTCAAGACCAAGAGCGGGTTGTGTCCGAATGAGCTTTGACACAATATTGGAGCCTACATGACACAGGCGACGATGAAGCAATCGCTGGTGCTCAGGAGATAGAACACCAGTGACATAAACACGAGCAGAAGAGGAGGGGGAGCAAGGAGCAGAAGTCTGAGAGACATGGTACAGCTCATCCATGACAGAGGCACGAAGAACAATGCTATGAGTTTCAATGGCAGCCACAGTCGCCCACTTTGTAGCGTGCTCCACAGAGAGTCCCATCAGTGTGCAAACACGTAGAGAAAGCAAAGTGAGCTCAAGATCAAGCACAAGTAGCACCTCGGAGAGATACAAGGGGCTGGATAGACCATCGAAGCATACGACCCGAACACCTTGGACTGGAAAGGACTAACAAGAGCTTGTGTGGACGGAACGAACAGACGCAACAGGGTCGAGAACAACAAAGTCACTATGACGACAGGCCATGTGATGAATGGCACCAGAGTCGATGATCCAAGTGCCACTATAATTGCGACTAGAGGACGTCACTGTACAACGGGTAATGGAACAATCAGCCTTAGACAAACGTTGGACAATAGGTGGGGAGGAACGACGAAGGGCACAAAGGTGAGACTCATGAATCCAATCCGTACAGTCAGGCCCATCGTCATCACATGCCGACTGTGCCCCCCCCACAGGAGTTATCCCGAGCCAAAAGAATAGACAAACAGACAGTCTGTGAAGTACCTGCCTGTGAAAACACACTCGCACCTCCGTGAAAGCAAAGCGCCAGAAGATGTCAGAGGTTGGCGATAGTGCGGTCACGTGGATTGGGGTCGCCGCCGATTGCCGGTGATGAGGTGAGAACTGCTGCGGTCGTGGTCGCCGCGTGTCTAGAGGATGTACTGCTTGACGTAGACCGTGGTGCGTACGCAACCTGGAGCCCGAGAGTAATCCGTGCCCACTCGAGCGGCTACTGGCACTCGGTGTAGTGATGGGCGCCCCCATAGTTGTAGCAGTGAACGGAGCGTCCAGTACTACTACCCGATGACGACTGCTACTGCAACTACTGTTAGCTCGAGCCACGCCTCCGTCGCCCTTTCATCCCCTATGCTGTTGTCGCGACACCTTGTGTTGGAGTCGGAGTAATCGAGGTAGAAAGGGAAGAGAAGGACGTGAGAGAAGATGGAGAAAGAGTGAGTAGGAGGGATGTCGGTGGTGATGCAATGACTGCGGCAGCAATGGAGGTCTCCTGATGAGCCACAACTGCCTCACGGGCAGAAGTCACTTGGAGGAAAAGCTGGTGCACCCAGGGAAGAAGCTGTAGTGAAGCCAGAAAAGGCTCAAGCACAGCGTCGCTATATCTCGTGAAAATGTTTGTGTGCTCTAGGCGAACCTTAAGCATGATCGTGTGGAGCGCCCATAACTGTGTACCTCCTGAGGTCCCAAGGCGTGTATAAATGCGCATGGCACATTGCCAATAGTCGGCTGCATGCTCGGCAAGACCCTGACAGAGGGAGTGAAAGGCACAAATATGCACAGCGTGGGTGGCGTGCGTCTCTACAGCAAGCAAGGACAATGCTAGGTCCCAGCCCCCGCGTGGATCAGCGCCGGTGCCTGTGCCCGCCTCGCCAAGGAACGAGCGGAAGTTGACGACGGTCTCGCTCTACATGGCGTAGAGAATTTCGCGCATCACCCTACCCGTTGTCAGCACCTATGCTCAGTCCGTAGTCTGATACGAACTGTGGTAGTAGGGCCACACGCCCGCTGAAGTGGCCCAGACCTGAAAGAGGATCTCCTAGCAGTCAAAGCTGTCCTCACTGACATATCGTGGGGGCGGCGTTTCGAAGTTCTTAGGTTGTCGCTCCGTAGGGAGAGCAACCACAGGCTAGGAAAGACGCCGGGAAGAGGGAAGTCGTTGGGGTGGAGGTCAGGCTATGATCGAAACTCCACAAAGCGAGATGTGTGTGGGGGCCAAGAGCTCGTCCGAAGCGAGCAGAGATGCTCCTGAAGCACACAAATCTCGCGCTCGGGGAAGCCATCCTCCATGCCAGGCATTTCTGGATCCTCGTCCCAAGGATCAAGAGGTGGAGGGTCGGCTCCAGGTCCCATCTCTGGTGCTGGAGCTGACTGTTGTGTAGAGGGTGCGACCCCGGCCGCTCCCTCAGAAGTATGTCGTCGAGTTGTGGAATGTCCTCAAAGAAGCTTGGTGAATGTACGGATGGCGTCAGTCTGGTCTCGCTACAGGCGACACATCTCGTCCTGCTGGCTTCGCAGGTCCTCAATTGCCTGAGAACGTGGGCTCATGATCCCTGAGGAGGAAGGAGGGAGATCTAGTAACCCTTTTCCCTCCTCACCGGATGGAGCGATGGCGCCGCTCATTATGGGCCAAGACGTCAACGTGGTCGAATTGCAAAAATGTGAGCGTTTCTCGACGAGTTGAAACGCTGGCAACTTTTGACCCTCTGACTAAAAATTTCATCAAGGCAAGTGTTGACGTCAGCAAGAAATTGTTGATGTCAGCAAGACCTTATGACGTCAGCAAGGAAAAATAGTGGCGTTAGCTTGCCCCCCTCCTTTTTTTGTCAACACCCGTGTCTGCTACGTGAGCTAGCGGCTGCTCCGCAGCAGCCGCGCGGGTGCAGCGCGAAAGCTGCATAGCAGCTTCTGCTCGGCCGCTGCTGCTGCTGCGTCGTCACTTGCAGCAGCAGCCACGCAGCTGCGTGCGGAGTGGCCGCCTGGCCATTGCGCGTGCGACTGTGGCAGCAGCCATGTGCTGCTGCTACGCGCTGCATCTGGTATATGCTGTTGCATCTGACGCACGTTGCTTCCAGTGCTGCTGCTGCTACCGCTGCTGCTGCGCTGCTGCTATGCTTCTGTTGCCGTTGTTGCTGCTATTGTCGCTGCTGCTACTACCGCTGTTGCTCTGCTGTTGCTATGCTGTTGCCGCCACACGCTACTGTTGTGGTGCTGTCGCCGTGCGATGTTGCCGCCACTACTTCTGCCGATCCTGCTATGCTGCGACTCTATAGCACTACTCTTACTGTTGCGGAATGCTTCTGGCGAATTCAGTCTCACCTGGTGATGGTGAGCGCATTCGACGGCGGTCTGCTGTCGTTGACAGGTCCCTGTGGATCTGCTGTAGCTGTGACTCTCACTGTAGCTGCTTTGTTGCGTCTCTGCTGCGTAGCACGGTGAGAACTGTCTCACGGCTCTGATACCAAGAGAAGATGTGTAGAAGCTTCCTAGCGAAACAGCCGCTGACTAAGCGTCAGTGCTTGGTCAGACGGTGACGACAGTCACAAGTCGTGCACACATCGGCAAGGGTCTCGCTAGGAGAGACAAGGCAAAGTAACAGAATGTCTCAATAGCATTTGCAAAGTGAAATGACAAATGACAGGTCCATGGCATAAGTACCTGCCGCGGCGCACGGCGGGTGTCGCACGCGGCAGTGCAAGATCTGTCCTAAAACCGGCCAAAAACCACCATTTTGGCCGTAACTCTGCGCACACATGTCAGAACGCTACGCCGTCTGAACCTAGACGTGCAAGATCAAAAGCTGGATGCTACAAATGGTCACATGCATGCATCCCGCATCAAATGGTGGACACATACTGCAAAAACATGCACATCGGGCCCACGGCCAGTCCGCCGATAAACTCTTGTGTGCTGCAAAAAAGCTGCAGGAGGTCCCGGGTAGCGTCCAGAGCTCTGGAACGGTTGTTGGTCAGCTCCAGGCTGGTAGTCCGCCACCACATGATGCACCGGTGCCACCAGGGTATGCATCAGGGATGTGCATGAGTATGGACACGGCCGAGTGGTCACAGTAAATTATACAGGTCAACGGGAACGTCACAAATCACAACACTTTTATCCCTGATGACTTGCAAAGTTGTGACCGTACAATTCAAACGTGTCGTTGTCCCCTTTGTGTTGCCTACTATCAGCTTGTATGAACAACGTGCCCGAATGATGAACACCATGTAGTCATTTTGCAACACCAATGATGAATTCTTGCTTTGATAAGATCTCCTCTAAAGAGCACTGTGAACGTGTTGCACGCGCCCTTAGAGGACCAAAACTTGTCCTCCCTTGCAAGACGCGTCGAGAACGTGGAGTTCCAAGGAAGCACCCGCTCACACTCCCCCCTTTCATTGCATCTTCCACATCATCAGTGCGAGCAGCACATGCAGGCCACGCGGATCCCTACTAGAGCACTCACGAGCGCTTGCCGCGACGCAAGGGAAGACCGGTTGTCTCCTCCCGCGACGAGACAAGGGAGCTGTTTATATCGAACAATCAAACGGCGTGGCAGCCAAACTTGCTTCTCTTGAGCATGCGTCCGATGATGCACATCCTATTGGCAGCATTCTTGTTGCCGAATACACCACTGGTGCTTGCTCAAAGGATGTTGCATCACCTGTTAATCTGAATGAACATTGTGCTGCAATTGAGTGCACAGCTTCTGCAGGTCTCATCGATAAGCTCAATGAAGATGCGGTTGCAAAAGAGGCCGCCATTGTTTCTGACGCGGCCATTGACGCGCTCCAACTCCCGCTAGCACCACCGCTTTGTTAACCATTGTCATCAACAGAATCTACAATTAAACACGGCAGTAACATGGATTGGTACGGCTTGGGTCATGTCTCCATGATTCATGATGCGGTGGTGCGCAGTGGCAATGTTGTGAAATCTATCCACCACCTTCATGCACGTTGTAGGTTTCCACATGAACCGATAATTCAGGAGAAGCTAATGTCCGTAGATGGTACGAGCCCCGAACAAAATGCATCCGATCCAACTACATTCCCGTCCTGTCTAATTCTCAAGAAACCCCAAACAAGAAAGTAGCCAAGACGACATCACGCGTACAAGACAGTTGTGGGTGCAAAGCCTACTTCATCGAATATCCCAAGCTCAAGAACATGGTCGTCCGAGCTCTTAAACCTATGTGGGAGGCGGGAGTGCCATTGTCGAGCCTGAAAAATAGTGAAAAGGTGCACATGATCCTGAAAAGGCACGGTGTGACGAAGATCAAGAGAAAGCCCGTCGTCGAGATGCTTTGTCGGAGCTGGTGTCGCAAATTCATTGTGGAGGAGCTACACAAGGTATGGCGGTGCGGGACCACTGCAACACAAAAGCTCCTCGTCAATTGAGAGGCTCCTTGTGAAAAGCATGTTGAAGCGAGCCACTTTCCTCATCGCCTTCAACGGCATCGATGATACATTCATGGCAAATGCGGACCATACCCTACTGATCTTGAATTTTGATTTTTTTCAAATTACTAATTATGTGTTCTTGAATTTTATTAATGATTTTTTGTGGTAAATTTACTTAGGTGGTTCCTATACATTCGTTGAACAAAAATAGATGTTCTTTAAAATTGGCGTCGAACGCTTTCGACCCCGGGTAACGACCAAAAATGACCTCCTTGACTTGCGCGGCTGCCTGCAATCACGCAAAACTGCAAAACATTGTGCGCATCGCGCCAATCTCACATCAGTAATGGCAGTGCTGACAGCACTGACAGTGCTGACAACACTGCCAGTGCATTGTTACGGCCATCTGCGAGGAGGTGAAGGGGACCCGAGCGACTTTTAAAATTACTCGAGGAAAAAACCTGGGACAGCTCGTAATTTCCAAAACTTCCATTTAGAAGTGATTACTTAGGTGGTACCTAATCAATTCGACTGAAAAAATATTTTTGTTGAAAATCTTAGTCCAAAAAATATTTAGAATCGAAATTCAAGATCAGTAGGGTAGATGTTTCCAGCTGGTGATGACACTTCGCTACACATACGCGCCGCGTGGCTCATAGGAGGTTAATGCTTGTTGGAAGGATGACAAATGGTACGTCACTGCCGTTATCACTTTCTATTGCAATGGGTTAGTTTCCCCTTCCAAGTGATCTGGAGTGGCAAGACTAACATATGCCACATGGGATGCAAGGAGTCAGAGTTTGCGACGCGCCATCTCGGCTGGCACTTCACCCACACACTCAATCATTAGACAACTGCTGAGACCACAAAGGAATGGTTCTAATGGCTCTTGAGCCGTACTTCATTCACAACTGCAAGGAGGGGCGACTGCCCACGATGCACACGATGTTGCTTTTCATCCTAGATGTATGGCGTCCCCATGCAACCAATTCTTTTAAAGCATTCATGGCAGCACCGTTTCCTTGGGGTGTCTTGCTTTACATTCCCGTAGGATGCACGCCCAAGTTGTAGCCGACAGATATTGGACTACAGTGTCTGTTCAAAGCTGAGGTCTCCACCGCCTATAGCACATGGGTGGGTGAGCGGCTCTTTGAAAATGACAACGTTAACTTGGGCATGCCCCATACCAAAGATGCGACAATGGGATGGGTGAACAACCAGTTGGTCCGCAACGCATGGAAGAGATGATGATTCCCAAAGTGCTATTAACCTGCATTCCAATTTGCGGAGTCAAAGGACATCATGAGTTTCATGTCTAAATCCAACATATAGGGATACGAGGATGAGCATGTAGGTGTGAACGCGACTGTCCTATGTGCCATATCTCATAACATCTGCCTTTTTCCATGTACACGCACTGATTCACACAATTCATGTCTCTCTCTCTCGAAAAATCCAACTCTCGCTTGTACTCTCGTGCACAATTTGTGAGCCTATGTGGGTGATGTAACGGTGACTACACTCGAGCAAAATCCAACGACATGATCAAAGCATCAAGTGAATTATACAAAATATTGATCATAACATCTAGAATGACTACTTTATAACCTAGATCTTGTGTTGTAACCAATCAATAAAACATATTTTTTCTAGCCCAAAACATTTTCCACTTAGAGCTAAATCAATAAAATAGCCCATCAATACTTATTGAATATAAAAATAAAAGATTTATATGATAATAAACTCCTCCACTTAATTCATGTTCACCTTAGAGAATAGATAGTGGATTAGCCCTTTATCCATCATGTTTTCCTCTCCTTTGTACATTGTTCATTTGGAAGGTGTGGAAGCCGCTCTTGCTCGTGCACGCAAGCGCACAACAAGATGCACGGATTTCCCGGGTGGCCGAGCCTTTCACAACATGGAGGCCTATCGTGAAGCTGTCCAAGAGTACGCTGTCAACCGCAACATGCTCCTCTCATGGGTCCGCAATGAGCCAACTCGCCTAGAAGTCCGCTACGGACTGTGGAAGACTGCGGGTTGTCCATGGATCTGAAGGCATGCTATTAGCGCAAGCACGTCAACGTTGCCATGATCAACTTTTTGGATAGAGACAAGTACACCCCCACCACCAAGAAGGGTGATAAAGCGCCCCGGGCAGCATGGGTTCTGTGCCACATTGAGCAGGCGATGAAGAAAAAGCCGTCGATCAACACGAAGGCACTGCAGCAGATTGTTGAGGTACGCACAGGGGAGAAGGTGTATTACCCGATGGTGTACTAAGCGAAGAAGGCGGCCTAGGAGAAGCTGATGGGGGAGAAGACTCTTTCGTGGTCCCTCTTCCCAGCCTACATACCGGAGGTTAGTAAATGTTGGAACGTATCCCATGTCCTATTGCTGTACATATTTTGAAAGACCCTTGGGTTAAATGAGTTTTCACATGCATTATATGCTGTGTACTTAAAGCGAGTGGACCCCCGGACGTTTGCGTGCACTGAGCGGGACAAGAAACAACTGTTCTGCTGGGCCTTCGTGGCACCCGAGACTTGTCGGGAGGGCTGGGACCATGTGCATCGCCTCATTACCATGGACGCCACATTTTTTAAAAACGGGTTCAAGCAGGTTCTACTTATTGCTTAGTTCTGGGATGCCAACAACCATTTGGTACCCATGGCATGGACACTGTGCGGACAAGACGACGAGGAAAATTGGACTTAGTTCGTATAGCAGGTGTCGCAGGCTTATCCTATGGCACGAGGCCGAGGAACAACCATCATCTCTGATCGTGATGCCAGGCTCCTTGTTCTTTTGGTCCGAGAGATGCCTGGTGCAATACACACTTACTATATCCAACACAGATGTGAGAACGTGAAGTCCAAAGAGGGTCACTTGGTTGCTGACCTCTTTTGGACCCTCGCAGGGAGTTCAACCGCACTCAGGAAGAACTTTCAAGGGCTTCCATGCAGGGTCTGGAGTACATCTTCGGTTGTGGTTTAGAGCCAGGCATCCCGTTGGACAGGTGGAGTCGGGTCTACATCCACGTGGCACGTGGCGGTCACACAACGAGCAATGCGGCAGAGTTTTTGAATGCTCGTATCATGGACCTCCACCATCTGTACCCCTTTCACTGCTTTGCCCAGCTATACGTGTGTGCGCAGAAGTTTCTTGGAAAACGGTAGAAGTTAACGCATGACTGCAAAACCACGCTTGTCCCCTTTGCAGACAGTAAGGTGAATAACTACACGTAGAAGGCGAGGGAGTACGACATCACCCCGACAAGGCCACTAACTGGGACTGTCTCGGGTCCCGAGAGTATGTCCGGGCGAGAGGTGGACACTAACGCCAAGAAGCGTAGCTGCGGCCAGTGGGCCAATTATGGGTTCCCGTGTCAACACGTGGTCAGCCTTCTCCTTGATGCTGGTGTCAACCCCGAGATGTACGTGGACATTCACATGACAAAAATGGCGTGGAAGAGGACCTACCATCACCCCATGCCCAGGGTGAATCTCGGCGAGGTGCACTACGTAGAGAAGGGATGGGGCCCGTCAGGCAAGAAGCGTGATGCCCGGAGGCCGAAGTCCGAGAGGAAGGACCGGTATAAGCGCCACAAGAGGGACCGCATCTGTAACCATTGCAGGCTGGCTGGACATGGGCGGCAAAAATGCACAACCCACCTGCCCTCTCTCTAGCTAACGTTGCAGCAGCTCATGCCAGAGACCTTGCTTCAGGACACGGGGTGCGGGGTGATGGTGGACAAGGCCCTAGATAGCCTAGAGAATCAGCAGGTGATGACACAACCATCAGTGATGCATCGGGTGAGGCAGTAGCAGCAGCAGCCAGAGCAAGTGATGACACATGTGGAAGTGATTCTGCGGGTGAGGCAACAGTAGCAGCAGCCACAACAGGTGATGATGCAGGTGGAAGTGATTCACCGGGTGAGGCAGCAACAGCAGCAGTAGGCACAGGAGGTGATGACACTGTTTGAAGTGATGTAGCGGGTGAGGCAGCAAACCTCGCGGTCTCCTCCTTGGTTGAGAACCCTGGGAATTTGGCGGGACATTTATGCCCAATCACCCCAAATCCACACACTTCTAGGAAAATGTGTGTACAAAACTGAAACATATGGTGAGGATACTTCTAGGAAAATAACCTAGCCAGTTGTTAATGTTTCCTGGAAACTACTCGTTACAATTATGTTCACAGTTAGTTTTTTGTACATGAACACAAGACTTTCTTCGAGATTGATTGAGAGATGGATGCACTCTATTTTGTTTTAAATTCATTCTTTTAAACAATTGTCCAAAAACACTAAAGCACCTACCTTTTTGCTTTGTCACCTATTTTGTGCTGTAGGTTACGTTCATGTTATGATTGTAATTAAGTCACTGACGTTGAATTGCACCTCGTTCTGCGAGCTCCCAATCAAAAAAGTTATTGTACGTATCAAGCAAAATGCTACACGTTTGCCATGAATTTTTTTTTTGTCGACGCTCGAGCATCCCCCCCCCCCCCCCC
>SZWC01011924.1:77880-89399 GCA_023375785.1 Penium margaritaceum
TCTCTTTTCTTTTTTTCTGGATGTTCTATCTGGTCTGTTCAGGAGCTACCTTCAAGGGGTCAGGTTTGTGAATTTTCAGTCCCGCAGGCCCGCTGCACATTTCTATCTTCCTTCGTGTGCCTAATCTTTAGATTATCCTGCTTTCTCCATGATTTCAATCATATGGGTCTTGGAGTATTGCACTCCGTTGATGAGTCCACTATCTTGGCCCATGATACATGTGAGATTTTTTGTTGTGGCATAGCTGCTAATGACCTGTATCACATTACTTTTGGCCTCTCACGTGCGTCCACCCCCCCTCCCCCCTTCCCCCCTTTTTCCCTTCCAGCATACAGTGCGCATGTATTTGTGACTACCACTCTGTCTCTTAGGCACCAACGCCTTTTGCACCATCATGAGTGACATCCATTGTATCATCTGAATCCAGCATGCACAAGGTCTTGATGTGGCTTCTTTTGTGAAGTCGTCCGAGGCCAGTTGTCGTCCTTGTGTCTAGGGACAGATGCATCATAGCACCTACCCCTTGTCTAACTCTGGGACACCGTGCCCTCTTGATCTGGACGGTTCTAACCTTCTGGTTCATCTCTCAGACAAGAAGTAAAATGAACGTTGTCATTAGGTCAAAATTCACAGATGAATTCACCTTCTTGCAGTGGGTTGATTGTCTCCAACAGAAGAACGATGTTGTCCTAGCAGTGTGCCTCTCCTTGGGCATGGCTGAGCACCAAGTAAATTACACCAGCCAGGTTTTCCACTCCAATTGTGTCAGAGAATACCTTGGAGGCATGAAGCAATCATTTTCAGAACATTATTCATTGCCACTGCTTGGTGCCCCCTACACCCTAGCATGACAATATGCCAGAGCGGTCCGTCCCATGCGGGCGCAGAGCAGAATACCGACGACTGATTTAGACGCACGAGTTGCTCGAATATCAGCTTGATTCTGCCATTATTTCTGGTGGCCATGTTGCTCACTTACAGTTAATTACCCTCAAAGTATACATTCTTAATGCTGTAAACATGTAAAATACATGTTTAACAAAGATTGAAGTAAACTTCATTTTCGTTGTAGAAAAGCTTACTTCCACTTCATATCTTGATATGAATTACAATAGGACATGTGTTGGAAGCTAGAATGAATTCTTGGAAGTAACATTGATGAAGCATTAACTCTACATATTCCGCATCACAGAGCATAACTGATGAGTTTGAACTTTGCATGAAACCTGACATATCCTTTACCATTCCACACGTGGGTAGCATGTCTGCATTGATGTAAAAGACCTCGTTGTGTCCCAGAACACTGAAAGCGCCATAAAATCATCAGCATTGAACTCTGTTTTTTCTAGGGTGAAATACACTAATCTTATTTTTTTGTTCAGGCTTGAATGGATCTTAAGCGGCATTTTGACAGTCACTCATGCGACAGCCATACTAGTGCTTTGAAAAACACATAAGCAAGAATGTCACAAGGCTTCACAGAGGACCATATCACATTTTGGTGTAGTGATGACACTGATTTATACAATTCAAGACTGGTGTATGTCTGCGACAAAGGAGGCGTTGATCTCACTGATCGAACGATGGCATAACACTCAGAATCTACTACATTCACATTAAAATGAGGGGACATGTTATGTTCATGAAACAGAAGGATTAGCGTCTATCAATGGTTGAAATGTCTGAATCATGAATCAATGATAAACATGTTTGTGCATTGAATGGGATGTCCATTAGCTACACAACCCGGGTACACTTTGCTAATACACTCTCCACTTTAGGATGTGAGGGTCCCTACATATGCACTCCTATGTGCCTAACCCCTCCAAAAAAAGAAGTGTATCCTCAAAGTTAATCGGTGAAGTGTAGCTGCTGGAGATGAAAAACACTGATTTCTGAGTTGATAGAAACTGCGAGCAGACTTCAAGGTTTTAACCAAACATACATAAGTGCATAATGTTTGTGGTTGTGCCGATCCAGTTAGCCAAAACTCTCAAAGGGTTTAGAGGAGGGGGAGGGAGGATCTCCTGGGAGAATAAAATCTTCTTCATTTCCGCATTACAAATGATTGTAAGATCTTTTAATGAATATGCTAGTACCCAAAAAATTAAATCATGAAACAGAATGATGGAAAAGGTTCTCAATATTAAACATCGGATGATGCAAGTTTGACATGTGAAGAAAGAAAACATGACCTTCCAATCTTCAAGCTAACATCAATTGACATGTTTAGAAAGACCAAGACCGACTTATGTCGCTGGCCAACCTGTACCCAAAATTTCTCAAGAACACACATAAGTGTGTTTTTATTGTTGTCCATCAGCTACACTACCCTTCAACACTTCGCTCATACCTTCTGGAAGTTTCCTTGGGGGACGGGTGGGGAGGAGGGGGTCCAACATCTGGAGCTCCCACCAATCCCCCCTTCCCATCCAAAAGATGAAGTATATCTGGGGAGTGTATTGAACATGTGTAGCTGGCGGGCATTAAGTACACTACTATATACATAAAGAGAAACTGCGAGCGGAATTCAAGTCTTGAGAGATACATTAGTTTGTGAAATATGGCATTCTCGAAACACACTCTCCCTATGCAAATCCAGTTCACTCAAATTCTGAGGATGGGAGAGGAGGGTGTTGAAAGATAAGTGTTGTTCAATATGTTACAATACTTACATAGGCTGTTGATGCCTGATATGGAGAGAACTTGAACGACAATGATACAAGCAGAGATGGATATACTATCGCAAGATTCACATGTACTCTCCAACATTATCCAATATGTGTTTTGCGTAAGCAGAGCCACTTGAAGACATGATATAGAAAGTTTTGATAGGAAATCATGAATCAACGGTCATAATGTGTCCATAGGGAACCACAGATACGTAAGTGTATTATTCTAATTGTCCATCAGCCATGCCAACCTGCTATACTTTGCTAATACACACTGGACTTTGGGAGAGGGGGAGGGAGACCGAGACTATGAAAGAGTAGATTGATAAGAGACCAATGTTTTCCCGTAATATGAACCCAAAACAAGCTATCTCATACAGAACTGGCCAAAAACGAGTTTGAGTCCGTAACATCTTGTCTTGATCTTGATCTAACAGCGCTTCTCAAGCCCAATTTTATCAATGTAGCCGTCAAGGAGCATTTTGCACCGTTGCAAAAACTAGAGTCTAAGGCGTAAAGTGGAAGCCAATTACCACATGAATTGCACAATAGCCTCCATGTGTACAAGCCCTAGGATAACTTAAGTTGGAGGTTGACGACTAAGGCGACATCTAGTCGACATCTGGCGTGACATCCAACTCTAGTGGGCTAATGAGGTACAGATATATGGTCACATCGACTTGCTCCACCACTTGTATTGGGTTCTCCACTATGAGGACGCTCTGTTCATTAGGTGCGATTTGGGTAAAGGTAGTGGGAAGTAGTGAGAGGAAGTCGGCAGAGTGCTTCTCCACTCTCTGTGCGCATCACGCCTAACGAACATGCAATGTTTGACACTTGGGATCCTTCACAATGTCAATGTTCACACATGAGGAGGCAATATGGGAGCTGACATAGGACAAACTGACAGAGGTTCTAGCGACATGGACACTGACCTTGGTCGACAACCAGCTCGAGATGCTAGCTCATCATGCTTCTACAATGTCATTGCTACCTATACTAGTGATTGTACATGCATGCACATCTAATCATGGAGTATTGTGTACTTTTGTGTCATTGCTTATGGAGACCTCTCAGCACATGTTCATGCATGGCAAAATACCTAACGTGCGTGTGGAAACCGAAGGATCCTTCTCAGCACCCTGGCACACGTAGAGGCATGCGTAATGGTTTTCTTGGTGGATAGTGTCTTGGCCCTACTTTCATTTTCTCGATGTTTTGACCTAGAATTTGAGGTTGAAAACCGGCTTATGTGTGTTGTTCCATTGGGCTAAGCATGCTGATTCATGAGGTTTAGACGACACCTCATTTTGACGAGCAGGAAATCTGTAAGAACTCTAGGCTGTTTTGCGTCTAACTTCTGAACCTAAAACATAGGCCCTCCCAAAATTTTGTCCAAGGAGAGTGGGAGAATGGTTGCCTCAGCCATTTTGGCTGAGACGAATTCCGCCACAAATGGACAGGGTCGTCGTAGGGCATGGACGTAAAACAATAATCCTAAACCTAGTCGTTCCACGTGGCATTGCTAGGCTAGAACAGAACCCTAGCACCAATCTAAGAGTGGAGGAGGAGTGACGCGATGGATTTCCCATCGCTGCACTCGTTTTCCTTCAAATCTGTCCAAGAATTATTTCCAGGCTAGAGTCGACCCAGACTATAGCCTAATATTTTTTCCGGGATTTTGGCTCCTCAAATCTTGAGCCGCGAGTACCCAAAGTACCCGATAATTGTTTAACGACCATTCTTGTCCTTAAAAGTGGTCCGTACGCTACATCCCTCCCCATTCTCTTTGAACCATCCCGGTTCATCTATGCTCACGAAGGTTTGATCATTGCGTACTTCATTACACAAACCATGCAACAAGAAGCGCAAACAAGATCTCATGTGTGAACTCTTGTCATCCGCAACACAATTGCGTGACGATCACACACAATCAAGCACACACTTCTGGTTTTTGTAGTTATGGTCATTTGCGTACAACATCTAGCGTTGATCGCATGATTTCTTGGCTCTTGCCAAGATGAGACGTGTACAACCCTTGTCCGTTCTTCACGTCTTTTGGTGAGTCTTCTCCGATGACTCATCACATGTTTGTATCGGTGGCATGGTCGATGCCTTTTTGGACGTGTATTGTCAACAACGTCGTTGTACCCTCTTCCAGTTTGGAAGAAGGTACAAAGAATGAATTCTCCCACATCTTGTGTGATACGTGTTCAACAAGCTCTTGTGGTGACGACTCCTCCCCCTTTGCAAGGACCGCCTTTGCGACCAGTTAACCGGGTATCCCCACGAAAACTGTCCAGGTCCACACAACACTTCCCACGTCGTTTGGACATGACCTCTTCCAAGGGGTTGTTGCCAAGGTGGTACCTCCCCACAAAATTTTCAATACATGCAATCCAAGATCCTGACATCAATCCTCCCGGTTTGCAACCACATATCCATGACCACGCGTAGATCTACTAGACCTATTTCAGTACATGTGGGTTGTTGGCTGAACTCAACCAAGCTTCACTAAGCCCATGTAACTCGCATGCTAGCTTTTTCTTAGGGTTGGGAGGCACCAAGATCCTAAGACATGGTTCTTGAGCACACTTGTTTTTCCGTTCCAAGATTGCACTCATCTTTGAAGGAGGCGGCATTGGTCGTCTGGCATGCGCAATCTCCATCAAAGTCCATCATTAGACACGACAATGCTCCGACCTAGATGATCTTGGTCTCAACCATCATCCATTCATTTCTGTCTTAAATGGGTATCGTAGGCTACCGCTGACGTCCCTGTCAAAAGGTTTTGAAGTGCTTTTGAATAGTGCTTTTGAACTAGGTTCACTGAGATAACCAATATCAACGACCATGGATTCTATCCACGAATGAAGTGTTCATCGTACAGTATTCACCAACGGGTGTACCATGATTACAATCATTGCGGTACAAGTTGGAAGAACACCTTTCGGATGTCAATTCCATGCGATTATGATCGAACACTCCCGAATCACATCCAATGAGTTTGGAACAACGAGTTCCAAAGTTCTTCTGTGCTTGTGGCATCACGTCCTAAGGTTCCATTCGGGAACTTGTCACGGATTGTGTTTGCCAAGTCACAAAAAAACATATTGCTTCAATGTCTTCTGTTGTGTACATTCGATACTTTCACTCCACAGAGTGTTTTCCATATGGCTCACCCAAGGCACTTGTAGAGGGGATCGCCCTCATCAAAGACATCCGACAAACAACCACCGTTGTGGATACCACCCCAGCGACATCCAAAACATATTGTACTTGCATTTGGCAATGTACTTCAATTGAACCATCTCCGGAGCCAAGGGAGTTTTGTCCTTATACTATGGCCCTCCGGGTCATCAAAGCGTAGTTTGACTACACCGTAATTGCTATGATCTCTCTCGGAGTTTGGTTTTGTTCCAAAAATTCAATAGCCGGTGCTACACCATGCCTTTGGTATGATCGGAATCCCTCCACATTATGTTTGAAGAGCGTGACGAACACGACTAGTGTACTATGTCACGATGCCCTCAACTTTGAGCCGTTTCTACAAACATAAAAATAATATGATGAGAAACATCGTTTCTCTAGGTCCATCTTCATGAGTCCTCATATCATCATTTAGGTTTGACACACTGATAATTACTTTGCCTCAATGTCGATTATTATTCATTATGTGGTCGTCCTGATCACCAAGATGTAGGTGCTAACGCACTGTTAGCTTGAGGTTATCGGCTTCTAGATCGTCTCCACAGCTTTGAGCTTTGAGTGTAAAACCTAGATCTTGACGTGATCCCAACTGTGTCGTGGTTGGTTTGTAGAAATTTGTGAGATTGTCGTAGTTCTGTGGAACACCATTCGTAGAAAATGAGTGTCGCTCATTTTCTCCGAAATGGATTTTCACCAAAGTGTGGATGAATTTATTTCATCGACATTGGTTCACATACTTTTTTCTATCAATGTCCACGACATGTTCACTCATCGGGTGATGATAGGCTGAAAGTGTCGCATTCAAATTTGTTCACTTTTGACATTCTGTCAATCTTGTCATACGCCAGAATTGACTATTGCGATCTTTGACCACCGCACTGCAGTGTCTCAAATTGTGACTACCCATCGAAGAGACTCTGTCCCTCTTTGGCGCATTTACAACCCCCATTGACAATAATCCTTGTCTTTTGAACATGGTTGTGAGTACACTTATGTACCTTTTTATCGTCAGTATCGGTCGGGTGCCCCGATTTGTATCCATCACTCACCGAGTGAAGGGGTATCAATGGTGTCGCCATTGAGAATTTATTCAAACGTTTCATCGTTGGCACGTTCAATCACGGACCGATGTTTGTATCGGCCAGAACCTCCAAAAGGCACTGATGCATCCAGTACACATTGTGTATAGGCGGCCCGATGGCTCTGATACCAATGTAACAGCTCGAGGCTGTTTTGTGACTAACTTCTAAAACCAAAACATAGGCCCTCAGACAGCATAGTCCAAGGAGAGCGGGCGAATGGTCGCCTAAGTCATCTTGGGTGAGACGAACCGTGCCACAAATGGACAGGGTCGTCCTAGGGCATGGACGTAAAACAATAATCCTAAGCCTAGTCGTTCCACGTCGCATTGCCACGCTGGAACATGATCCCAGCGCCAATCTAAGAGTGGAGGAGTGACACGATGGATTTTCCATGGCGGCACTTCTTTTTCTTCGAATCCGTCCAAGGATTATTTTCCAGGCTAGAGTCGAACCAGAGTCTAGCCCATTGTGTTTTTCTAGGCTTTTGGCTCCTCAAAGCTTGAGCCGCGAGTACTCGAAGCACCCGATTATTATGTAACGACCATTTTTATCTTTGAAAATGGTCCGTACAATACAAGGTTGTTTATGCCTAAAAGCATTATTTTTGGACAGTTCGAGGGCAAGCTCACCTGCCGCACGTATCAACCACCGTATGTCAAAAAGATTATTCATTAGGTGTACTTGTCAATAGCTCACTCTTGCTACAGATTAATAATGATAGATTTTTCTTGGGTCTCTCCTTGCCTAGGCCTTTCTAATGCGCACGCGTCGTTTTTCCATCCTCACGAGCTGACGAGGATTATACTATCCAGTTAGCAAATGCAAGTGTACAATGTGTCTAGGAATCTCCATACATGACAGAAGGGAGGGGGTGCAGAAATCATGTTCATGTTATTCCCAGCACCGATTGATCAAATTTGAACATGTAAGCTCATGTGGAGGATATGAACAACATGTAGGTAGTACAAATGGTATGAGGGAATGAGAGCGAGGGAGAGTGGGAGTGAGGGAGACACCATGTCTGTGCTGCAAACTTACTCAGAACCTAAGAAGCGATGGATGTGTGGTTTGGTGGAGTGAGGAATTAGCCCCACCTGGTGCATTACACACGAGGTGTGGTCGCCGCCACTCATGGGGTCGAGCCAGACCTCATCTGGATAAATTTGAGAGCAACTGCCGTCGGAAAACTCCGGTTACATGACCCCAACGGGATCAACACCGGACAACTAGCCTAGTAAACCACAAGACCAACCAAGAATGCACAATACTCCACTCATTAAGTGTATGTGGGCATGCGACCATGTGAGCATTATGCAACAACCAATGTATATGAGATAACTCAATAATTCTTTGGCTTACCCATTGGTACAAGCCCTATGTTATCCAAGTGGCTGGACCTGGCAAGGGCGTCGTATAATGCAGCATGTTGTTACTTGAGAGGACCACTTGGTTTGCAAGACGGCCGTGTTCATTTACCCTTCCTGCACAAGTGTGTGTGTGTGTGTGTGGGGGGGGGGGTGTGTTGTGCTTTGTGCCGTTCCTGTACAGTTTACTGTGACGACTCGGCCGTGTCCATACTCGTGCAGATCCCTGAGGCAGGCGGCCCTGGTGACACCGGCGCGACGACAGGCGGCGGACTACCCGTCCGGAGCTGACCGACCACTGTTCCAGAGCCCCAGATGTCACCGGGACTCCTTGCTGTGACTTCCACGTCTTGCAGGCACCTTTCGGCGGACTGGGCATGAGGCCCATTTGCATGTTTTTGCATTATATACTCGTTGTCCGTCGATGGATGCATGCATGTGACCAGTCGTTGCGTGCGTCTTTTGATTCTGCACGTCTAGGTTCAGACGGCGTAGGATTTTCTGACATGTGTGCGCAGAGTTACGGCCAAAACAGTGGTTTTGGGCCGGTTTTAGGACAGCTCTTGGACTGCCGCGTGCCACACCCGCCGTGCGCCGCGGCAGGTATTTATGCCCTGGACCTGTCAGTTGTCATTTCTCTCTGCATTTACTAAGCTATTGAAGCTTATGAGACTTTGCGCGTCTCCCTAGCCTGATCCTTGCTGTTTCTTGCACCTGCCTGCTTGCTAGTGCGTCAGCTGACTGGACAGTGTCGCCACGTCAGCAGCAGCAAGGCTAGGAAGCTTCCTAGCAGTTTCTCATGGTATCAGAGCGGTGAGACAGATCTCACCGAGCTGCACAGCAGAGACGCAGCAGAGCAGCAGCAGTGAGAGTCACCGCTGCAGCAGATCTTCTGGGACCCGTTGGAGACGGTCGAACGCCGTCAACGTGAGGTCGCAGCTGTAGAGACAGCAGCAGCGACGCGTACCACCACGCAGAGAGGCGTGGCGGCGGCGGTGCCAGCTTCCCTTCTCCCACCGCCACCGCAGCTGAGTAGCAACAGCAGCGCAGCAGCCACAGCCGCAGCAGCAGCGTGAGAGCAGCCGCGGCAGCAGCAGCGCAGCAGCAGCGGCGGCAGCAGCAACGCAGCAGCCGCAGCGGCGGTGGCGGCAACAGCAGCCGCAGCGGCGGCAGCAGCACCAGCAGCCGCAGCGCAGCTGCAGCAGCAGAAGCAGCAGCGGCAGCGGCGGCAGCAGCGGCAGCAGCAGCAGCGTAGCAGCGCAGCAGCAGCGGCAGCGTGGCAGCGCGGCAGCGCAGCAGCAGCAGCGGGCGGCGGCGGCAGCGAGCTGCTGCTGCAGCGCGCAACAGCAGCAGCGGCAGCGTGCAGCTGGTGCTGCCACCGCCGCGCACGCAGCCACGCAGCTGCTGCTGCAGCTGCCTGCGCAGTTGCAGCAGCAGCTAGGCGGAAGCTGCTGCGCAGCTTCCGCGCAGCCTCCGCGCAGTCGCCAGTGGGCGGCTGCACGCTCGCGCAGGACCGCGAGCAAAACAACAAAAAAAAAAAAACGTCAGCGTTGACGCTGACGTCAGCATCCTGCTTGCTGATGTCATCAGGTCGTGCTGACGTGAGCAACCACCTGCTGACGTCAGCACCATACTTGGACAAATTTTTGGCCGGAGAGTCAAAAATTGCCAGCGTCTCAACTCCTCGAAAAATGCTGACGGTTTCGAAATCCGACAAACCTGACCTGCCTGTCCATACTGAGAGGCGACATGGAGTCGGACAAGGGGAAGGTGACTGGTGATCCCTCCCCCTCCTCCTCTGGCGTCCTGAGCCCACGCTCGCAGGCCATTGAGGACCTGTGGAGCCAGCAGGTTGAGATGCGCCGCCTCCAGCGGGAGCAGACTGAGGCCATCCGCACGCTGACTGAGCTCCTGCTTAGCCAGTCCACAGACCCATGGCAGGTTTCCGAGGGAGCTGCCGACGTCGCGATCCCTACACAGTAGTCAGCTCGTGCACCATCTACAGGAGCTCGACCTGACCCACTCACCCGTACGCTGACTGAGCTTCTGCGTGGCCAGTCCTCAGCTCCACGGCAGGGTTCCGAGGGAGCTACCGGCGTCGCGTTCTCTGCACAGCAGTCGGCTCAGGGACCTGGTACAGGTGCTCGGCCTGACCCACCACCTTCAGACCTCCTGGATGATGAGCCATTCATGCCAGGCATGACAGACGACTCCCCGGATCATGACATCCGGGTCCTTCAGGAGCGCCTCCGTCAGCTGCAGACGGGCACCAGATCTCCTGTGGTGCCTACGGTGCGACCGTCACCTGACTATCCCCTTCCAGGTTTCTTCCCTGTCTCTCGTCCTCCTCAGTCTGCGGCTGCTCTTCCCACGGAGCGGCAGCCAAAGGACTTTGAGGCACCATCCCCACGGTACATCATCGAGGATGGGTTTGACTGCTGGGAGATCCTGTTTCAGGTGTGGGCCACCTCCGAGGGAGTTTGGCCGTACTACCACAGCCCATACCAGACTACAGACCCAGCACAGGTGTCGACAGCTGCTCGGGCCATGCGAGGACTTCTCTACGCTATGCCACGCGAGACTGTCGTCGACTTCCGCCCCTTCCTTGGCGAGGCTGGCACAGGCACCGGAGCTGATCCTCGTGGAGGCTGGGATCTGGCGCTATCCCTACTGGCCGCAGAGTCGCACGCCACGCATGCGTCCCACATCCGCGCTTTCCATTCGCTTTGTCAGCGACCAGCGGAGCCTGCGGCGGATTACTGGCGATGCGCCATGCGTATTTACACGCGCCTGGGTACCTCAGGGGGCACACAGCTGTGGGCACTCCAGGCGATCATGCTCGGAGTTCGCCTGGAGTACACCGACATCTTCGACCGGTACAGCGACGCCGTTCTNTGCAGTAGCACATCAGGAGACGTCCCTCGCTGCAGCAGTCCTCGCCTCACCACCATCTTCCATCCTGCAGTCACCCTCATCCACCTCCACCACGACCTCATCTTCCTCTTCCTCCTCGACCCCGTCTACACCCACGCAGACGCAGGGCGTCGCAGCAGCCGCCCAGGGAAAGAAGAAGAACAGGAAGCGCAGATCGGGCCAGCAGCAGTCGTCATCCAGTGGTAGCAGTGGGCGTTCCGTCCACTGCTACAACTGTGGAGGTGCCCATCGCTACACCGAGTGCCAGCAGCCGCTTG